>JAVTVY010039549.1:0-18644 GCA_036873755.1 Hanleya hanleyi | reverse complement strand
TTATACTTAAACCCATACCCGCATTATGCTTAAACTCATACCCCCAGTATGCTTAACTCCCCATCCCCCAATTATGCTTAAACGCACACACCCCCAGTTTGCTTAAACCCATACCACCCAGCATGATTAAATCCGCATAGATAGCCACCAGTATTCTAAAATCCATTTTGATCTGTCCTGATATATATTTGAACATATTAATCATTCGTTCTGTAACGCCTTGATCCGGGCCTTAGCGGTCTTGTGAAGGGGGGTTTCTTGTCAGTACGCCGACATGGTTTTCCATCACCCTTGTAATGTTGCGTTTAATTGTTGCCAGTAGGCTATATATGGTGAGATTCTGCTGGTGGACTTTTCGTCCCATAGGCTTGCTCTCTGTACAGATCATTGTGATTGTAGTTTTGTGACTTGTAAACATGATGGAGAACGAAGCGCTTGGTCGGCGTGGGGCCTCACATGCATTTGCTCTGAATATGAACTTGCATTCTATGAATACTTCTCGTTTGGAGCGTCTTTTTTCTATCTGGCAGTTACATAGTTCCTCAATTTCATCTGATGACTTGGTAGGTCTATTAACTCATCGCTCTTAAATATTTCTATCAAATACCGCTCAAGCCGATGTGAGGGGCCGTGTGGTCATGCCATTCAAGATGTCCACATGAACAACTACCACGGTACAATAAAAGCGTGGCTAGGATACAAATTATCACAGAGATCACTTTTGGTTCTTTATTGTGTTTTTAGAAAAAAAGTCAGTATATTTGTCGGTGGGGTCATATGACTTCTTGTCAGTATTCTGGCATCGTTTTTTTTTCACCATTTTAAATTTTTTTTTTTTTTTTTTTTAATGCTGCGTTTAATTACCGACAGTAAGGTTTCCGTCTCCGAAAGTACACGCGCATACTATAATCTGAGTTCGTCAGCCCCAATATGTAAAATGTGCAATCTAATTAAGGGACGGTATCCAACCATCGTTTGCTGTTGAGACGTTTTAAACGATGGAAAAAAACGTTCAGCTACTACACCCATCGTTTGCACCATCGTTTTTTTGTGTAGCAAACGATCAAAAAAACCATCACCGAAGACTGCCAAAGGTGCCGCTGTCGTTCGGAAGAAAACCTCGTCGTTTGGAAGAAAACGATTGTCGGCTGACAGAAGACGATCGCACGTGTTAAGCTGCGCATAAATACACACTGGGTGAACAGGCCGTGCCTTAGCTCTCAACTGCGCACATGTGTATGAGGCGCCGTTTGTCACTTTCTGATTTAATCTACTGATTTATAAATATCGGGTATTTAGCAGTCGGATATATAAATATCGGGTATTTAGCAGTCGGATATATAAATTTGCAAAAAATGAGCGTGAAATAAACACCAAGTTCAGTCAATTTTAAATCCTATATCAGCGAATAAAATCCGAGAAAAATTTATAAATACCTATTTTGGATTTCAAGATATATATATCTCTCGTTGTGTTATTTCTGGGATATAAATTTCTCCACCATATATATATATATATATTCCTGATAAAGGATTTCTTATTTATATATCCAAGGTAACGTATCTTACTGATATATAAATATTTAAAAATGTGTAGTTGGGTATATATATATATCCATCTTCATCTAACTCCTTTAGGAGTCTGGAATATTAATGGTATAATTCAAAAATTACACGGAATTCGGCAAAACAAGCTGCATAGCAAAACCATTGCTGATATTTGCAAATCTTTAGACATCTTTGGTATTACTGAAACTCATACAATAAATGATGCAGATATAACAGTCCCTGGTTTCACTCTTAGACAGGTAAAGCATCGGCCAAAACACCGGAATGCTAGAAGAGCCTCTGGTGGAGTGGCCTTGTTGGTTCGTGATGGGATAACACAAGGTGTGAGTCCCATTTCGAACACTTCGTGTGAATCTGCTATTTGGGTGCGATTATGTAGGAAGTTTTTCCACATCCAAAGGGACCTGTATGTCTGTGTGTGCTACATTCCACCTGATAATTCCACTTATGGTAGAGAATACAGTGTTGAACTTATGGACAGGTTGGAAGAGGATATGGCTCTGTTTAGCGGCAGGGGAGATGTAATGTTATTGGGTGATCTCAATGCTCGTACTGGTACATTACATGATTTTGTCTCTGATGATGAGGTTGACCATGTACCTGTGCCTGATTATTATGTATGTGACTCTGCTACTAATAGGAATTCTAAGGACAATGTTATTAAGTGTATGGGAAGAAAACTAATTGACATCTGTAAATCACAGCAATGTAGGATCTTAAATGGCCGCACACTTGGTGATCTATATGGAGACTTCACTTGTATTAAGGAATTAGGTGACAGTGTAGTCGATTACATTATTGTCAATAACGAATTCAGACAACATGTCTTAGAAATGGAAATACACCCCCTAACTTGCATTTCTGATCATAAACCCGTATCTGTTAAAATGAAGGTTGGGCTAGACAGCGTAAAGTCACTCAAAATGCCCCCTTTAGAATCTAATCATCACCCCCTTCCTCCCAAATATATCTGGGCCAAGGATGCAAGTGCAAGCTTTATTGCAAGCTTACAGTCGCAACAAATCCAAGATATAGCTGACAAGATATCCCAACCAGAATCCGATGTGGATTCTTGTGCTTGTATGGTAGCAGACATGCTTACTAAGGCATCTGATAATAGTATGCAGAAAATCCATAAATCCATTGCACGATCGGGTCCAGCGGTTAAAACAGTCAACAATAAACCTTGGTATGACCGGGATTGTAAATCGCTACACAAAGAGTTACTGAGATGCAAGAATGCATACAACCGAAACAACTCCGACCCCGATTTGAAGTCAAACTTCTTTAAAAAACATAGAGAATATAGAGTTAAGACAAGAAAATGTAAATCAATTCATCGCTTTAACCTGTTAAAAGAGTTGAACACTGCAGCCGAAAATGACCCATCATCCTGCTGGGACACACTAAAAAAACTGAAGCAGGATACCCAAAATAGCCCTGCAGGTAAAATTGACATTAATACATGGTACGAGCATTATAAATCCTTACATAGTTCCAAGTCAGCACGTGTATCTCCTTCCATGGAAGCAAAAGTTAGAGAAGATTTGATCAGTATGGAGAAAGAAAACGCCTCATCTCTCTTACTGAATTCACCCATTCAAGGCAATGAAGTTTTGGAAGCAGCAAATTTTCTGAAAAATGGTAAATCTGGTGGTGCTGATTCTATAAATAATGAAATGATTAAAACTGCATATCCATGTATAAAAGATATAATCTTGGTGCTTTTTAACAAAATTTTAGCTTCCAGCCATTTTCCAAAGACCTGGACAACTGGTTTGATTGTTCCGATTCATAAGAATGGCAGCCCACTGGATGCTAATAATTACCGCGGCATTACGCTGAACAGTTGTATGGCTAAACTTTTCTGTACAGTCCTTAATGCAAGACTAATTAAGTTCGCAGAGGAAAATGGTCTAGTATCCAAATCGCAGTTAGGATTTAAGAAAGGTTGTAGAACTACAGATCATATCTTTGTTATGAAAACCTTAATAGATAAATATGCAGGTAAAAAAGATAAACTGTATGCCTGCTTCGTAGATTTTCATAAAGCGTTTGACTCCGTTTGGCATGATGCTCTCTTCTTGAAGCTCCAAAAGGCCGGTATAACAGGTAACATATATAATATAGTGAAAGACATGTATTCACAAAGCCATTCTAGGGTCAAGTCAGCTACATGCCTAAGCGATAGTTTCCCAATTAAAAGGGGTGTCCATCAAGGAAATGTATTAAGCCCGATCTTGTTTAATATATACATTAATGATCTCTTGACTGAAGTTAATACAAACGAGTCACCAACACTATGGAATGAGTCTGTACATTGCTTAGCATATGCTGATGATATTGTCCTCCTATCATTGGATAAAGATGACCTACAAGCAAAGCTTGACCAATTGGGGTCTTATATTAATAAATGGGACCTGAGCATTAATGCTAAGAAAACCAAAATAATGTCTTTTGGTGGAAACAAAACTATTAGTCACCAGTTTTTTATAAATGGAGAATCTCTAGAATGTGTTAATAAATATAAATATTTAGGGGTCCTTTTGCATAGTAATGGTTATTTCAACCAAGCAATTTCTAATCTGTCTGCTACAGCCAAGAAGGCTATTTTTGCCTTAAGGAATACAGTTAACCCTAAGGAATTAACTTGTGAACTGTCAAGCAAACTTTTCAATTCGATTATTCAGCCAATTCTATTATATGGGGCTGAAGTTTGGGTAGGCTATATTGATAGGGATATGCCCACCTCATCTGCCTTATTTAAGGATAATGAAGCAGAAAGTGTCCATCTCAGATATTTTAAACAAGTACTTGGTGTACACTCAAAAACTGTTAACATGGCTGTGCTAGGAGAGCTGGGTAGATCACCAATTAAGGTAGCAGCTATTGTCAATAGTATTAATTTCTTTATGCATATTGTATCGTCCAACCATACATCATTGGTGTATAAAGCCTACTTGGAGCAAGTTGATGCAGATATATAACACAGAATATGATCCTTTGACTTTCACGTAATATAGGACGTAGACCTGCCGTTCTGTACCCCACTACACACTCCAAGCAATTGTTACAGGCACAGATTTCTGGAAGGACCCACCCTGTTCCCAAGGGCGTCGTTAGGGAAGTCGTCTCGACGAATCCTGAAAACGCCCTGGTTCTCCCAGTTTTTTCTGGACGGCTTTGTGCGTACTATTGGGGTACCGAGACAAAGGAATCATCAACGCGATTATAATAAATATTTTCCAGTATAAAAACCAATTACAGACTTAACGACTTGTACATAGCGACTCTTCTCTACTAGTATTTATATTTCCTCATTGTTATTGTTATTCATTATTTAATTATTTATTTTAATATCTAGCGCTGCAAAAGATCTCAAATTAACAAAGAAATGTACCGTGAAATTTAAATAAAACATTGAGTTGATGGGCCGCGAAATCCGTATGGGAAGCGGCCCTTAAACTACAATTTCAATCAATTGATGCAGATAGAAAGCTCAACTGCTCCAACTGGGTTAGTTTTATTAAGAGAACACTCTCTGACACTGGTTGTCTGTATATCTGGGAGAATCAAGGCTGCTGTTTCCCTAGATCAGCTTTGCGATTTATTAAAGAGAAATTAGTATCCATATTTGCCGAGGGGTGGAAAGAGCAAATTGCAAAATTCAGTAAGTTGCAATCCTACTGTCTATTTAAAAAAGAATTAAAAGCAGAATATGCCATCTTTTCAATACCTAATAGACATCACCGTTTGGCACTAACTCGTTTCAGAGTGAGTGCACATAAACTACAAATTGAAAAGGGAAGGTACAATAATACCCCGCCGGAACAACGGCTATGTGCCACTTGTCAGGTAGTTGAAGATGAAACACACTTCCTACTCAAATGTTCTCGTTTTAAGATACAGAGAGTAGCCCTGTTTGACAGCATTGCCAATATGATCCCCGATGTAGTGGACAACACAAATGATATGTTTATTTGGTTAATGTCTGCGATTTCGCAACCCATTGTAACTTCTGTAGCAAAATTTATTTATGAATGCTTCTCAATTATGACGTAATGAGTCTTTGGGGTGTTAGCCTAATACATCTCTTCTGTCGACTAAACATGGCCATATGCCTACTACTGCGTAATGTTAGATTACTGGTCTAGTATAACCGTACAAATCTTCTGCATTTGTATCTATGTCTTGAAATGTAACTGTAGAGATTTTCAAGGTGTACTTGTGTCTTATATGTTTGTATTGTATTGCTTTTAGCCCTCGGGCATAAATATGCAAATAAATAAATTATCTTATCTATCTCTAACTCCGGATTTACAAATACTGAACTGAGAAAGTCTCATATATAGATATCCCAGTTATAATATGCTAATGAGTTGCGATACGTTTACCGCAAAAATGATGATGTCACACTAAGCCTCTTCAAGTGTACGAAGGGTCGGCAAACACCGCTCAATCATTCCGCAGATTCTCATGTGCGGTATTGTAAACACACGCTAATTTGTGGGTCATCTGTGAATATTATCGGGCAAATTCATTCAGGTACTTCTTACTTTTAACCAGCATTATTCGCAGAAGCACAGAATTTATAGAAAGCTATTATTATTAGTATTCATTATGTCTTGCCCACGGATCACAAGGACTTTTGTCACCTGAAACACGAAATAGACAATATGATCTAAACCAACACCAAAACCGACGACGTCATCGGTTTTTGAGACTCATCAGCATACTATTAGCATACTATAAATGGGATATCTATATATGAGACTTTCTCAGTTCAGTATTTGTAAATCCGGAGTTAGACGAAGACTGGATATATATATATACCCAACAGCACATTTTGAAATATTTATATATCAGTAAGATACGTTACCTCGGATATATAAATAAGAAATCGTTTGTCAGGAATATATATATATATTGTGGAGGAATTTATATCCCAGAAAAAACACAACGAGAGATATATATATCTTGAAATCTAATATAGGTATTTATAAATATTTCTCGGATTTTATTCGCTGATATAGGATTTAAAATTGACTAAAGTCGGTGTTTATTTCACGCTCATTTTATGCACATTTATATATCCGACTGCTAAATACCCGATATTTATAAATCAGTAGATTAAATCAGAAAGTGACAAACGGCGCCTCATACATGTGTAACAAAATATAGCGCTATCAGCGAATGTGAAAACGGGTTTAATACAGGGGAAATAAATTACACTTTAATCGCCTTCCGCGTTTGTTTTAAAGGTTTGATTACGGGAAGTCGCTGTTTGTGTGCAAAAAATTTCTATGAAAATGACAACCATCTAGCTGTGATAATGAAAGTATCACGTACGCAAATAAAACTGAATGGTTTAATAACACCCTCCCCATGTATGCACGGTGTAAACATTTTCTTTGAATAGGCCGGAAAAGGTAATCAACAGATAACTCTGCCGATATCTTACTGATCTGAATTCTGTTCAGTTACTATTTAACTTAAAGAAATACCCGTTTCAGAAATATTTAGGTTGATAAATATTTCCTTGTTATTCAGGGCGATACGGAAGTCTACCGGGGAAAAATGGTGTCGATTCGCCTGGAAATTTTCGCGATAATGCCGACACTAGGTTTTGATCACTTTCCTTGAAAACGCATGGATACAATAGAAATCTGAATAAATATTTTTCATCGCGAGTATTATGGAACCATGAAACTATTATATGAGTTTTGTATCTTCAGCGGTTTTCTTGTAATGTTTACCGGAAAACGTGTAACACGATTTGCGGGGAATTCCGCTGAAATTCGCCCACTTCAGAGCACGTTTTAATACCTCACTGGCAAATCGTGTTACACATTTCCCAATAAATATAACATGAAAAGAGCTGAAGAGACAGAAATGATATTTATATTTTCATGAACCTATAATACTCGAGATAAAAAATGTATTTAAATATTTTATTTTATGAATGCGTTTTCAAGGAAATTGATAAAAAAAAACTAAATGTCGGTATATCGCCGAAAATTCTCGGCAAATCGACTCTTATGTTTTACGTTAAATAAACCAAAAAATGGAAAGGTTTCTTATGTTATTTGGCCTGTGTACTGTATTGCAGTCCATAGGGAAAATCATGTGTCATCAACACGCGCGTTAAGCTTTAATATTTTAGAAATATCGCAATTTATTCTACGTGTCTGTCTGAAAAAAAAATCCAGCTTGTGTACTGTCAAGGAGCACACGCGCGCGTACACGCACGTGGCCTTCCATTTCGACTGCCGTATATCCCCAGCATAGAAAAGTCGACACAGGACTGCTCCCGCATGACGGGAAAATAAAGAGCGATGTAGAACACGTGTCTGTCGAAACGTTCATGCATGGCGATATACCAGATCAGAGAGGAAAACGCTATATTCACGATCCTTCAATTCACAAGTCGAATACATTAAAATTATCCAGAAAGTTTCTAGAGCTATACTTTGGTGGGTGCCATGAAAAAGAATTTTCACGGGAGAATATTTGGTGACCCTGATAAGGGATTTTGAACATCGCTACTTGAGAGAAAGTGGAGGTGTGAATTTCCATTGAGTCTTCATTCAAGCATTTTTAATGTTTTAGATTGAAGTGAATTTCTCGGCAATGCGCTGAGACAGATGTATTTTCTGACAACCAATCGTTTATTTGAGACTTTATCGAAACAGATCCAAATATTTGATTATCGGTGGTTTATTTATTATGGTCAACTTAACGCACTTTTATTCTACATTGCAGGTTTGTTTGCTGCATGGACATATTGAAACTAGAGGAATGACCGCCTTTTCTCCGGATAATATTATTTGTATATGCACATATTTCTTCGTTATGTTTATATTTTGTTGTAAGATTCTAACCAATAAACATATGATTGTGCAAGAAAGTCCCATATCCCTATCCAGCAGGACTATACGTGGAAGAAACTAATTTTCGGTGAGCATATAGGTAAGAATCCTGCTTGATTAGTAAACAATATTGCCAAGCTGTCAATTTATTGTCTAGCCATAATAATAGTAAAGTGATCAGCTTTTTCGTCTGTTCTATTGGTCTATACACAGCTTGACTTTCGAGCCACGATGGACGCAAGAGTTACTTCCGGAGGCGGCATCCACGGGACATCCACGGGCATTTGCTTTATTACTACCATAATTCAAATAAATGGACGTTCACGGGAAGTATCGCTGAAGGAATTGTTTATTTCAAAGACATTATTAAATAAAAGGCAACAAGTGTCTTTGATTTTATACATTTCCTCAATCACATTGTTAAATTTCTTAACTCAATGCTCTGTTGAATAATAAATATATAATGTACATATTTTATATCCGGTTTTCATTTCCCTTTTTATGCGCATGAAGCACACTGGCCGTATATGAGAATACGTTTTTAGTATTCATTTTTGGTTTACATTAATATATGTTATGATTTACTTTCCCTATATTTCCAGTAGCATTTCGCGCATAACATATTGAAAATATAATTTCTGTGAAGGTATTTCCAAGGTGCCTCTGGCAAGAAGATTACAACAGATATGGTTTTAGAGCCACATCCCATATCCCTCAACTGTAATACGAAGAGACTTGAAGGATGAAAATAAAAGTCCACAGCGGTAAAATGATATAGAAACCGGTCAACGCCATTCCTCAACACAAGAAATGGAGTTCTGGCGGCGTACGACAGAGAATGTCCAGGAAGTGTTTCCGTGTTCGATCATGTTTGATAGTCAGGTTTGGGGAATTCCTTCAAGGGTAATAATCTTTGAGGCAACATGATACACTTCTCATAACTCTTTATAATTCCAGGGTAAACAACCACGTGGTATCTAAATATATTCCTATGCTGATCGAAGAATTGCAGGTAGAAGAAGAAATAGTGGAATAATAGTTAGGATTTCTTCCAAGCTGTCCACATCATCATCAGAGATCAGTCGTATCAGTCTTGCAAATGTATAATTTGCAGCAATTCATCAACAAATTAAAATGTTTTGACTTTACAAAAATTGCTGTGCTAGGAATTTATCATGGTTCTGAACAATTATATTGACATACTTGTATAACACACTATTTCTCCGTGTTAACCCTATACTTAACAAGCCAAAGTTGTTCATAGAAGCTGGTGTTAAATTTGGACCCCTCGAAATATTCGTCCCGTGTCCGGTTCCAGTACCATTCCTGTCAACAGTCCAACCCATACTGTGCATAGTCATAATGGAACTTGTTAGCGAACAGGTGCGGGGCCGTCGTCAAACCGGGTAAATCTTTTTCGCTAAATATGCAGATGAATCGAACTCTCTTCCCACCACATTTTGCCGGTCTCCAGAGTTTATACCGAGCCATTGCATCCTTTGCTTCTAATTCATCCAATGTACCTACGAAAGGAGAAGAAATTACTAGTATACAGTATTTTACTGAGAGGTGCATGGCAGGTCAGGTGGTCGGGTAAGATTTTCCTATTAATAATGCCTGCGGTTGATAGTCACACACTCCATTCGTTTATCTTCGTTCAGTACAACCCGTATACCATATACATTTGCATCCTGATGATCCTAACCGGTTATGTTTTTGAAAGCTAACTCCTTCTCCTCCACGCCTGTCGCTTTTATTAAAGTTCCTAGCAATGATGATTGGCTTTACACCAGCTGTTTTGGTGCTGTCGAACAAAAAAGGTCTTTCAATCATTGATGCGGAAATTCTTTTGAGCACGACGACTAAATACTGAACGTCCGATCTCACGCCAGCACATGCATAGCTTCTATTCTTTAATGTAGGTTAAATCCTGGCAAACGGACTTTCACACCAGAACACGTCGGTGTTACCTGGATGATTTTGAGAGATATATTGTGCTCCAGAAGGAAATAATATAATAAGTAATAAGATTTTGATTGAGGGTCTACTGAAGTGCAGGATGTTGTTGTTGTAAAACTGTGTTTTCACCTTAAGAACTAGTTATGCATCTTGAAATTAACGAATCACATGCTGAAACTTTACACACATATGGGTTTACTTTGGGTTATGCTGAATATTTAGTAAATGTAATAGTAATTGCGCATTTGGTGAAATTTTGTTTAGAGATAACTGAAAAATAACTTTGTAAACTTTTTCAATTGTTTGGTATACACATCAAATGATGAAATCATTGTGTACATAGCAGTAGGTGTCATTGCGGTGACTAGTACCTCTCCTCTCCAATGGTACCATAGCGATACCAGACCGGACACAGAACGACTGACGGTCCGCTTTGGTACCGCTATTATACATACGCTGTGTTCCAATGTGTCCACGATGTTTTCACGTTTGAGAAAAAGATACCTTCAACTGACTTTACATCAAGAATATATAGACCATTCTTACTGGTCGGTTTGAACTAACTTCCATGATATCTACTTCAGTAAAATAATGATTGATCGTCTCAATATTACAAGCGTCTGGTCCGTCCTTCATAATTCAGCCGTCGTCCATTGAAGAATATCCGCGTCCATACTCCAAAGACATATTCCATATTCCATATAACAGTATTAGCATCAAATTCAAAAAGACAACCATAGTATACATAAACATAGGCTAGTTTGCTGCAAGAGAGAAGCGGTCAACAGTTTTCAATGATGCCGACAAGACATCATACCCCGTGTATTCATTGTTAATGAGCAACAAAACAGGATATTCTGAAAACAGTGACAAGCAAGACATCCTTGGTAGTCATTGAATGTCATTGAAATGAACTTTTGAACATTTTATTCTACCAAAAGTAAGATGTTATGTACCGAAAATTGATAAAGTTCATGCACAAAGGTCCTAAAATATTTTTTCAATCAAATACTGATCAATTGTGCATTAATATTGCATCAATATAACCCAAATCATATTATAGTACAGTTTTGTTAATTCTACGATATTGAAACTTTCCTGAGAGTGACAATAATCCTGTTACAACAACAACCGTCGGCATTGGAGGACCTTAAAGAATATCTTTAGACGAGAAACTCGGAGATTATGATTTCTGTTTCATATTTTAACTTTTCATGTGGTATTTAAAGAAAAACACTCACCTGCGTCTCGTCGCTCGGATGTCGTTAGCTCCTTTGTAGGATTTTAATATCTTAACAATTTGCCAGTTGGTTTTCAATGGGAATTCCTGTCCGGTCAAATTGATGAAATATTTCCAGTTTTTGTATCGCAATAAATCTTTCATACAGATTAAGTCTGCCTCTAGGACCGAGAATCTTCCCCACCTCACAGCAATACTCCTCGAAGCCAAAAAAACGTTTGCAAAGCATTCTGCAAGAACTTGTATTTGCTCCTTAAAGTCCTGTCTTGATTTGTAATCGTAGTGAATGCAGTAATAATTTTGCGGCCTATAGATGGCTCGAAGTAATCTCTCTACTTGATAAAACTCCTTATAAACAATAATACTGTAAGCTAAAGGGAAGGACTCTTCTTCGTCGCTACCGCTCGTCGTAACGTATCCTTGCTGGACTTTGAACGAGAAGCAATTCCTTGTTTTTGCTAATTCCTTGTACAGATACATGTCGCGTTTACGTCGTATAGCAGTTTTTTTTTTTTTTTATATATATTTTTATTCAGGTTAGCACCATTCAGCAAAAGTGTATACATCATATTTTGCGCCACATTCGCCGTAGATATAATTATTTCATTTTCTTATGAACGTGGCAGTTATAATCAGAAAGGCATTAAACCTGTTTTACTGTATATATAAATATAAATAACTGTAATAAAATGAATTGACACTGGACATTAGGAGCACATTACCTATACATGGTGGAGAGTTCAGGGAGTACATACTGTGTATCTGTTGTACAGAACTAAAGTAGCAGTGCATTGAAACTGGACCACCTGACTTGGAAGATATCGTGCTGACATTCTATATAGTAGCCAACTTTTTCGGTTTCATAATATTTTACTAAAATTTTCTTAAAGATTTCAATTTTTGGCACGGTCTTCTTCAACTTACTGTGATATATATGCCGTTTTGCTAGCAGCAAAATGGTATTAAATGCTTTGTCGTTGTAAAGACCTCCAAAAAGTATTAATTTGCAGCTTGTGTTAACTATAACAATATTTTCAGCCTTGTCTGATATCCACTGAAAAAGAGCGTGCCAAAATTCTTTCGTTACTGGACAATCAAAAAATATATGAGTGAGCGTTTCTCTTTCAATGTTACAGAAATCGCACAAATCCGAATCGACTATATGTATTTTCTGAAGGAAAGTGTTTGTGGCCAGGATCCGGTTTGTTAAACGATACTGAAACCACCTAAGAGCCACATCTTTCGTGCATTTAAATGGCATGGAGTGAATTTTTTTCCATTCTTGCTCACCGATATTTAAAATAGCCTCCCATTTATTTTCCCGGTTTGATTTTGAGTATTTGGATGTTACAAGTGTTCCGTAAAAAGGCTTAGTTCCTTTGTCGAATTTTGTTAGAATTTCAATGAAGTAGGGCATAATTGGGTAGGCCAATTTAGATACAGGTCCGAAGGGTTCCAAGAAATGTTTTACTACCATTTTGATTCCTACGTAGTTTAGGAAGTTTATTTTTATATCATACGTTTTTTCTAGTTCCTGTAATGTGCAGAAAGATCCGTTTGAGTCGAAGAGGTCGTTAACGTAACGTATTCCACTAAAGTACCAGGTTTTATAGAACACTGGTTGATGACCAACCTTCAGATTGTCATTGAACCATATATATTGTGACATAGCTTGAGCTATATTATTCACCTTAAGTTGTTTCATAAATTCACTCCAGGCCAAAAATACATCTTTCCAAAAAGCGTTTTTGACGGACTTGCTCAATGTTTCCATTTGCCCAGGGCCGCATTCTTCTAAGTGGTATGGAATATTCAAAATGTAGTATAGAAGATGCCTACTAGGGGATGACCGTTGCACAATTCTCCGGAAACAAGTAATTTTAACGGATTTAATAAAGCTATCTAAATCTACCATTTTAACTCCTCCCTTATCATAGTCTTGCGAAAATTGTTTCCTGCTTACCTTATCATTCCCTCTCCAAATGAATTTATACAATATATTTTTTATCTTGGTAAGTATGTTTTGGGGAGGGTTTGGCAGCGTAAACAGCAAGTGATTTAATTTTGGAATAGCTAATGTTTTTACTATTACGACTTTACCCAGAACTGTTAATGAACGTTGCGACCAACTTCCTAATAAGTGTTGTATCTCTTTTAGCTTTTCAGTATAATTAATTTCTACCATGTCTATCATACCCATAGTGAATGTTACCCCAAGCGTTTTGAAGTAATTTTGAGACCAGTCTAAGTTGCGTTCCCAAAAAGATTTATCGGGTGGCTTTTTCTTCCGTCCAAGACAGAAGATCTTAGTTTTATCCTTATTGACTTTCAGACCCGACAGCCTACCGTACCACTCGAGTGTTTCTAAACAGGCTTTGAGTGAGGCGTCTGACCCATCTAAAAAGAGGGTAGTATCATCCGCAAATTGAGAAATTTTATATTCTTTATCACCAATTTTAATTCCTTTTATTTGTTCATTCTCACGAACGAGTAAGGCTAGAATTTCAGCACATAAAATAAACAAATAGGGAATGGGAATTCCTGTCCGGTCAAATTGATGAAATATTTCCAGTTTTTGTATCGCAATAAATCTTTCATACAGATTAAGTCTGCCTCTAGGACCGAGAATCTTCCCCACCTCACAGCAATACTCCTCGAAGCCAAAAAAACGTTTGCAAAGCATTCTGCAAGAACTTGTATTTGCTCCTTAAAGTCCTGTCTTGATTTGTAATCGTAGTGAATGCAGTAATAATTTTGCGGCCTATAGATGGCTCGAAGTAATCTCTCTACTTGATAAAACTCCTTATAAACAATAATACTGTAAGCTAAAGGGAAGGACTCTTCTTCGTCGCTACCGCTCGTCGTAACGTATCCTTGCTGGACTTTGAACGAGAAGCAATTCCTTGTTTTTGCTAATTCCTTGTACAGATACATGTCGCGTTTACGTCGTATAGCAGTTAGGATCTCCTGCTGATGGGTGATATTGGTATCTTGGCCCGCAATAAGGGCCGAACAGTTCAAGTCCTTGACGAGATGAACTTCCCACTTCGTGTGTCTGGCTATTTCTTCAAATCCACGGTCGAATGTTTCCACACCGGAAGTATTTGTAGACAATAAATGACCATTACGCTTCGTTATAGCTACCAATCTGGCGTTGGAAGAGTTGTCTTTACCAGAAATATTTATGGACAGTCGTTGATAACCTTTTACATTCAACTGGCGGAAGGATTTGGTAAGCTTTCGAGGGCGAGTTGTCATCAACAAGTATAAACACCAAGCGAAGTTTGCTACTACAATAAAACCGAGGTATCTTTTCCATCTGGCCATTTTAGCACAAATTTGACGAGTTTCTCTATCAAGAAATGACCAAACCCCTCCTTCAACATATAGTTTAATTTTTCCGATTCGTATTATTTCCAATCGATAAACACCTGTACGCCCCAAAATATAATATGGCCAACGTAGCATTATACATCGATCTGAACATCTTAATTAGATGAAATATTTTTAGCTATAGCTGTTACCGGCCAGATGCCGTTCATTGCTCAAGATTAAGGCTCTCGTGTCATGGGGTCATTTTCAAGTTAACAAGTCTTCTCAATGTCATTTTACCTCAGGAATTTGCTCTCTATGTATTATCCCAACCACCTCGCTGGGGGTCTAATAACACCCCAGCCACCAGTCAGATTTTTGGACCGGATTTGGGGCCTTCGCGCACATCGCCGGAAGTAACATCATATAGAGTAAAATAGATGTTTACCGAACATTTCGATTACTTTTCAAGTCTGCATAATACATGTACCTCTGTTGACCTAGCGTTAAAAAGAATTATCTGGAGATAATTTTCCCTGTTTATCTGGACAGAGCATATGCAAAGTAGTTCGCTCATGTGCAACACTAAAGGAGTTGTTCGGCCAGATTCAAACTGAACCGTGCGTTGGTTGGTTTCCCCTATACGTCATAGCAACGTAGTAAAGGTCAACTTCCGTTATTGGTGGCAGGGATGGTAATGGAGCCTGCGAAATGGAGCATGCGCTGTGGTGAGGTTGTGTATTCTCCGTGAACTAATGGTATAGAAATAATCCATTCGATGTGATAATTTGGGATGTATTTACTTTGCTAAGAGAGGCTGTAGGTCGCCACCATAATTGTACACGAAAGCGATACTATGGGCTATCACGTTGTTCTTTTTCCATGCGACGTAACAGAGGCAACGTCATTGGAAGTGTCACATGTTCTTCGCCGTAACGATACGATATGATACGAAACAATACGATACGATACGATACGAAACAATACGATACGATACATATGACATATATTACATTCATTCGCCGAGCAGGCGTTGCAAATCTCGTTCCGCTCTCGCTGGACAGGTTCCTGTTCTGGGTTTATGCACACCCCAGTTTTCAACACTCTCGCAATCGCATCCTTTCCCAGTGAAGTCGGCGTTCGTTACTATTTTATTGTGTACGCATCCTGCATGGACTATCTTTTCAGAGGAGATATGTGTCGAAGCAACAACAATAGTATTTAAATTTTTCTGGTCTTGCGAATTTGACCGGATCCTGTCCAGTGCAATGAATTATGGGGGACTCCTGCTCCCCGAATGAGAAAATACGTTTTGTAACAATGTTAAATGAAAACAATTTTCTGACAATAATCACTGTTAAATATAAATAGTTATGAAATTAAGTCAAACGTTCTTATCTTTTCGGTATTAAGCAAAAAATAAATATCACATGGAAGTTCACATAGAATGAATAGTTAAACATAAAATGATATTTATAGGCTCAACAATTAAATAGGTAAATTAGTAGTAGTGTAAACCCTTTACAGCGCGCATTGACCTACTTTTTTGTTCCCCCCGGGCCGTATTGTGGAGGGGTTTCCCAGTGGGGGATTCCCCAGTGGGGGTTTCCCAATGACGATCACGTGATCAAGGCATGTCTAGACTTGTTCTGGGTTGTACAGTTCTGCCATACGGAGGATGGGTACTAGTATTTCGCGGACGTCCTAGTAATAAACATAATCTATAGGTGTTGTGACACGGCTGTGGTGGGGTGGTGGATGGTGGGTTTAAGATGGCGGCTGTGGTGGATGGGTGGGTGGTGGGTTTAAGATGGCGGCTGTGGTGGTGGATGGGTGGGTGGTGGGTTTAAGATGGCGGCTGTGGTGGTGGATGGGTGGGTGGTGGGTTTAAGATGGCGGCTGTGGTGGTGGATGGGTGGGTGGTGGGTTTAAGATGGCGGCTGTGGTGGTGGGTGGGTGGGTGGTGGGTTTAAGATGGCGGCTGTGGTGGTGGGTGGGTGGTGGGTTTAAGATGGCGGCTGTGGTGGTGGGTGGGTGGTGGGTTTAAGATGGCGGCTGTGGTGGTGGGTGGGTGGTGGGTTTAAGATGGCGGCTGTGGTGGTGGGTGGGTGGTGGGTTTAAGATGGCGGCTGTGGTGGTGGGTGGGTGGTGGGTTTAAGATGGCGGCTGTGGCGGTGGGTGGGTGGTGGGTTTAAGATGGCGGCTGTGGTGGTGGGTGGGTGGTGGGTTTAAGATGGCGGCTGTGGTGGTGGGTGGGTGGTGGGTTTAAGATGGCGGATTGTAGAAAAACGTATAAAAGGAGGCGATTTTTAGGGGGGAGTATTCATTGCACTACCCTGCGGAGCACTCTGACCTACCTGACCTGACCAGCCTGCCTACCTGCTTCACCTCTAGCCTGCTTCACCTCTAGCCAGCCAGCCAGCCTGCTTGCCTGCTTGTATGAGCTGTGGAGAACCTTTTAATTTTTTTCATTTTACCAGTGCAAATTCACCAGCCAGCCACCAGCCTATTACACCGTTTTTCATCAGTCTGAGCCTACAGTCATCCCAGGAATTGAAGCTTCAAAAGTACCGTGTTCGCCTCATTGATGACATGCAGCTGACCAGTATCACTCAGTAACACCAATCAACACCGTACACGCATGTAATATAAATTATTTTTTAATAATATCTATGCTAGGAAATCCCCCCCCCCCTTCTTCGTTTTGCTATGTCACAAAAAGTGCTCGAATTACTTATTTCTAAATTATTTCATCACGAACCCAACTACGGTTAGCAAGTATACATATTTTACGATATAGTCAATAACTGTGAGCACTAAGACGTTCTGGTTGATGAGATCTGAATTTTTGAAGTTTGGCAATTTTCTGACTTCGAGCTTCGAATACCCGCCGCCATATTTGTTTGGAAGCCGGTCGGGTGTTCGTTTGTCATGATGGAAAATCATTAATTAATCATATTTTGAGATATATTTCTCAACACAACCTTGTATTCATTGAAAATATAATTGTTCAGGCTTACATTGCTAACTGGTTTGCTGCCTTTGAGGTAATATTTGTTTCGGCAGTTGTTTCCGCCCATGCGATGAGAAAATATGCCTGAAAAAAATGTCTAGTTTTGTGTCCGCTCCACAGACATTTTACACCAAATAGTTCAACTCATGGACACCAATATACATATATTGCGACCAGTCTATGATACAGTGCCACCCCAGTGTCGAGCATTTATCGTCCAGTTTGCATCAGCAAAAGAAAAATTACGAACTTTCATCGAACGTCATCGGTGGGGACCTTCATGTGGTCTTCCGCGGTATATGAATCACTTACATATGAATGAATGAATTAGTTTGATATAACTTTGTTGGGTATGAATGGTTTAAAAGAGTGGAAATATTCCGTACAGGTCTGTTTTATGTAACAAACGCTAAGAAAAATGGCTACCCAAGGTCAATTTCCCCGGCTTCCCCGGATAATCGCGCCAGCCAAACTACAGCCCCATCTATACGCTTTGATGCAAGGGAGACAACTCAGACTAGGCCAATTTCTCTTGTCGGCAAAGGTAATCTCCCTCATTCGCACATTTCTATCTTTTTTGCGTGTTTTGGGTGGTGGAGTTTTTTTTATGGATTTTACTCTGGGCTGTGAGATTGTAGAATACGATGGGAAAAGCTATGAAATGTTTTTTTAAGTACCGGCTA
>JAVTVY010039548.1:0-19413 GCA_036873755.1 Hanleya hanleyi | reverse complement strand
GTTAAAAGGCAACGTACCACTGACTCCGGCTCAGAAGATCAAGTTGACCAAGCATAAGACAGGTCTCCGAACCCTAGTCCAGAAGCGAGTCTCTCAAACACAAAGAAAAAGGTGTTACAGAAAGGTGGCTTTCTCGGGGCCATCTTAGCACCGTTGGCCGCTTCCGTGTTGGGTCCAGTATTGGGTGGACTCTTCGGCCGACAATGAACCACACGAAAAAATGGTCCTCGTCGAACCACGGCTCCTTCAAAACCTCCAATCGCCCTACCCTGTTCCACCTACGGTGAAGACCATAAACACCCTCGATGAAGAGATGCAACAGATCTTACAAAGACCGGGGTTAATCGACAGTGAGAAAGTACAACGGTACAATGAGACGCTTCAACGGTACATGACGTTCATGGACCAATACAAAACCCTCTCTACCCCAGCACTACCACCACCACCACCACCACGCGACACACCGCCGACCTCAGTACAGCTCCAACAGCCGCCATTACCAGGGGTACCACCCACAGCCCCGCAGTGGGTGAAAGATGAAGTCCTGAAGAGTGTACCTGCATCGTTCAAAAAACAAGCTGGCCTGGTATTACAACGGATGAAACAGAATCCTAACATGACTTGGAATGATAAAGGCAAACTACTGGTACAGAATCAGGTGGTGCCAGGTACCCACATGACGGATTTAGTGAATGACCTGATGCGTCAACGCAGGTCGCACACGGATCCTCGAGGATGGGAGGTCTTCGCTCAAGGCTTGAAAGACATGCATGTACCACAGGAATTGGTGTGGAACCCCCACCGCTGGGCCTTTATGCAGCGGACCCAGCAATCGCCGAGCGGCCCACTACCTTCTTGGGAAGCCGAATGGGTACCGGAGTCACCCCCCAAAACACCAGCACAACGGGCACCTTCTTTTCGGGCCTTTAAAAAACCATCCTTGATCAGGACACCCCACATCTCCAGAGCCGTGACACGTAGCAAGTCACCGCGACGAACACGACGCCGGACACAACCGCCCAAGGCCTGGAACACCTATTAAACCAACAGCAGCAGCAGGACAGCTCAGTCGCCATGTTTTACCTCACCCTACTCAGTAACAGTTCGCTGGATGTGTTTCTTGACAACATCATGGCCAAGTACGTCACCCAGTTACCGCAACCGTTGCATTTACCTGGACGATGGGAATGTGGCCTCGTGGATATCCAATACCCTTACTCGTGGTACAACGTGCGAGCCAATGAAGTGTGGTACGAGGTGACACACGAAGGCAAAAACACCCGACTCACCCTCCCCGAAGGCCAATACGATACCCCCAAGGAGTTCATGGGTGGGCTGACAAGACTGTTGCATTATAAGGCTCTACGGGAGGTCACGAATACTTCAAAACCCATCAAATCCTTTCCTTTCAAGAATCACGTGGACTTCGATTACAACGCACACAACGACAAGGCACAGATCCTTCTCACCGCCAACGTGAGTGTCGTACTGAGTCCTATCCTACAGCAAATGCTGGGTCTCGCTCACGTGACCTACACGGGTCCATCCGAGGACCATGGCCAGATCCCGATGGATATGAAGTCGGGTATGTACGGATTCTACGTCTACTCAGACGTAGTCGACAACCACGTCGTGGGCGATATCAACACACCTCTGTTACGGGTGGTCCCCATTAAAAAGACGTATGGAGATCAAATCACCCACAGTTTCACCCACATGCTCTACCTGCCCGTACGACAAACCGACAGCAACACTATCACGGTGGATATAAGAGATGACACGGGACGACCGGTGGCATTCGAACGAGGAAAAGTGGTGCTGACACTTCCTTTTCGACAAGCACGTGCTCCCCAATTTACATAATGAAAGTACCTTACGAGTGCGATGCGCGCAGCTATATGGACTATTATGCCCAACAGGCCGGGGGTGGCTTTCCGGTCTTTAGCGGTGCACGCATGCAACGAGGACATGGGCTGGGGAACATACTCGGCAGCATTGTCAAAACGTTCCTGCCCTTGGTGACCCGTGGGGTGAAAGCCATCGGCAAACAAGCGGTACGCAGTGGACTGCAAGTAGCCGGTGATGTCTTGGGGGGTACGGCACCCAAAGAATCCTTGAAACTGCGGGCCAAAGAAGCGGGAGGCATCTTGGTGGCCAAAGCACAACGCACCGTAGGGAATAAAAGAGCTGTCCCACTGAGACCACGCACCAGTCGACGACCGACCCAGCGACGACGCAGATCGAAGACCCAGGATATCTTTTCTTAAACATGTCCTTGATCCACGCAGAGTCCTGTCCCTCCCCCAACAGTGGATTTGATTTGTGGACCGTGCCGCCCACACATACCAGTGCCGAACAAGGATTATGGGTGGAGCATCTCCCGCTCTCCAGCATCAACGAAACAGGGCCCATCGAGTTCACCATCAGTAATGCGGATACGGCCTATGGGGATTTAGCCCATACATACTTGTATGTGAAAGCCAAGGTCGTCAATGGGGATGGCTCCAGAATCATCCAAGCTGCAACGGTGGGCCCGACGAATCTCTGGCTGCACTCGATGTTTCAAGGTGGATATTTTTCTCAGCGACAAACTCATCAGTGACTCGACCAACACGTACCCCTATCGAGCCTACATCGAGACACTGTTGTCGTATGGCCGAGAGGCTAAAAAATCTCAGCTGACAGCCGCTTTATTCTACCAGGACACACCTGAGCACATGGACACGGTGGACAATGTGGGATATAACAAACGGAAGGCTTTGACTGCGAACGGTGCCTCGGTGGATCTCATGGGTCGACTACACGCAGACATGTTCATGCAAGACCGGTACCTCTTGAACAAGATCCCCATCAAAATCCGATTGATACGGGCGCCTCCGACCTTCGCCTTGATGGCCACTAACGTAGATGGGCATGCAGCTGACTATAAGATTGTTATCCAAGACGCAGTCCTGTATGTCCGAAAAGTGAAACCGAATCCAGCCGTTCAATTGGGACACCTCAAAGCCTTGGAAGCAAAACCAGCCCAGTATCCTATCCGACGTGTGCAAACCAAAGTGTTCTCTGTGTCTGCTGGAAATATGAGCGCCAACAAAGAAACCCTGTTCCTGGGGGAACTACCCAAGCGATTGATCCTGGCCTGTGTGGAAAATACCAGTTTCAGCGGAGCCTACCCAGAGAATCCGTTTGACTTTAAACATTTCGGCATCAATTTTGTGGCCCTGCATGTGGATGGACAACAGGTCTCAGCCACGGCCTTAACACCGAACTTTGGGCGCAGGAATTTCATTCGAGCCTATCAGAGCCTGTTTACAGCCACCGGTCAAATCAACCAGGACGAAGGGAATTTGATCAGTCGGGAGGACTACGCGAACGGATACACGTTGTTCTGTTTCGATCTGACCCCCACCTTAGAGAACGACCATCAGCTGGCCCTAGCCAAGCAAGGCAATTTACGGTTGGAAATCCACTTTGCACGAGCCCTCGGGACCACCGTCAATGTGATCTGCTACGCCGAGTTTGACAACATCATTCAAGTGGACAAGGCGCGCAACGTCCTGTGTGACTTTGCCACCTAACATGGATACAGACCAGATAACCACCGTGCTGGAGAATGACCCAGGGACACGTATGGTCTTTCAAGGGGTGTTCGCCCGAGATGTGTTCCCATTAAACCGTATGTATCCTGCTGCATACGTTCTCAACACGGACCCGATGGATCGGACCGGTGAACATTGGGTGGCCGTGTACTTGACAGAACAGCAGGGCGAATACTTTGACCCGTACGGCCTGCCACCCCTCCATCCCGATTTAACAGACTTCATGGATCAAGGCACAGAGACGTGGTGTTGGAACCTGTCTTGTGTATTTTCTATATGAGCATAATGCATGAAACTGGCTTTGAACACCATATTAGCCAATCAGTGGCCTAGAATGGAGCCAAAGGTAACCCATCCATGTCCAGAAAACATTACCCGGGTGTACAAGAACCCGGATGTAGGCGAAAGCATCCCAGTACCCGGATGTAGGCGCAGACGTGAGCGAAATTCTAGTACCCGTCCATTGGTTCTTTTATCGATCGCTCATTGGCTCTTTTTCTCGACCGCTGATTGGTCCAAATGGAACTGCCCATCCTTCCCAGGTTAATTTACAATCCCTTTTGGGGTTCAAGCTCTGTATATCGATGCCGCAACATTGTCTCCGAACCTTGCCGAAAGGGAGACTTTGGACCTTTTGACCTGGATGTGACCTTTGACCTTTTGACCCGACATTCATCCGCGCACTGCCGGTGATGACGCGCGCGCGCGCGTGCGGCCGGAGAACCTGTGCGCGCGCGCGCTGCGGCCGGGGCGGGCCGGCCCGGGCCGGGCCGGGCCGGGAAAAAACCCCACAGACAGGTCAGTGCATGCATTCCTATCATGTTCCCAGGTCACACCCCGTTCACACAGACCCTCATGCATACCCGGATGCAGGCGCAGACGTCAGCGAAATTCTGGCGGGAAAACCCCCACAGACAGGTCGGTACATGTCCTATCATGTTCCCAGGTCGCGCCCCATTCACCCAAACCGGAAGTGACGTCATACCCCTAATTTTACATGCACCCACCCATGACTGGATGCCCCTTCAGGAATGCTTCACTTCGATATCTCACTCGCCTCCATCGGACCATTCGTGGCCCACCTAGACCGCAAAAACGTTTATTTCCACACCCATTTCCCACAATTCCCTGTCTGCGCATGCGCAGAATGTGGACAACGGCAGAGCCACTACTCCAAGCGGTTGCTCCCTCACCTAGGCTTCACATGGATACCTCACTCGACTCCATCGACCCAAAAGTAGCTCGCCTAGGCCCCAGAACGTCTATTTCCATACACTTTCTCTACTGCGCATGCGCAGAATGACGTCTGTTCCACGTCACATCCAGCCCGTTGGAGACTCCCTCACGTATGCTTTACATTGATACCTCACTCGATCCAATCGGCCCACTAGTGGCCCACCTAAGCCCCAACACGTCTATTTCTATACTACGGCCAGACTGCGCATGCGCAGACTATTGATAACGAACGACACACTAGCCCAGGCGGATGCTCCCTCACGACAGCTTCAAAATAAGACCTCATACGACACGATAGGATCATTATGGGCTCACCTAAACCCTAAAACGTCTATTTCCACATATCTTTTTCCCAGAATTCCCTGTCTGCGCATGCGCAGAATGTGGACAACGGCCGAGACACTAGTCCAATCGGATGCCCCCTCATCTATGCTTCACATGGATACCTCATTCAACTCCATCGGCTCATTAGTGGCTCACCTAGATCCCAAAACGTCTATTTTCATACCTTTTGTCTATTGCGCATGTGCAGAATGACGATATTCCGACCCCACATCCACCCAGTGGAATGCCCCCTCACATAGGCTTCACATTGATACCTCACTCGACCCCATCGGTCCATGAGTGGCCCACCTAAACCCCAAAACGGCTATTTCCATACCCTTTGTCTACCGCGCATGCGCAGAATGACGATATTTCAACCCCACACCTAGCCCATCAGATGCCCCTTCACGAATGCTTCACATTGATACCTCATACGACCCAATCGGACCATGCAGCGTATTTGAAGTCTGGGGACTACTTTTTCTCCGCGGAAGCTTTTTTCCGCGACCCCATCACCGCCAGACCGCATTACCGCGGAGGAATATAGGCCCGTATTCCCATACAGGCATTCCCCGTATAGATGCAAATGTGCGAATCAGGGGAGATAACCAGGAATATGTCAAAAATCATCACGGGCATCAAGAGTTACCTCCCTTACCGTAATTTTGAGGGTTCCCGGTTGCGATTTAACATGGACCAACAGATGGCGGAATTTTTCCGGTGCCCGAAAAACTTACCTCGAAATCACCTTTCCCTACTACTCGTCCTTATTGGGGGCGTATGACTATAATTGCACCAACCACAGTCTGTCAGGTCCGAGTATCTGTACTGGGGCTATGTCTAATACCCCATTAAATGTATTGCAGGTTGCTTGTAATGAGTTTCCTCTTTTTATACGCCGTAAATTATGCACTGTGAAATATGCATTGAAATTAAAAACCTCGTACAATAATCCAGCGAGTCGTACTTTGGATGACTCGTGGTATGATAAGTTTTTTATTGACACTGGTGTGCGCCGTGCTGAGCCTTTCAGTATACGGGTAAAGAACTTGTTTAGTCAGTTTTCTGTTCAGGATTTTTCATTACTTAAGTTTTCTCCTTATGTTTTTCCGCCATGGCAGTTTGTTAGTCCTTTGGTTTCTGATCAGTTACACATGAAAATTAAGAAGAGTGACCCTCCAAATCTCATTCAGTTGTGCGCTAAAGAGCACATTTTTTCCAATTGGAATGCATATTTACATGTTTATACGGACGGGTCCAAGTGTCCGGATACAGGGAAAACTGGCTCCGCGTTTTGTGTTCCGGAGATAAAGTATAGTCGTTTTGAGCGTCTGAGCGACCATGTATCAGTATTTAAAACTGAACTGGTAGCTATTTTGCTATCTATACAGTGGATTAGTGATTTTAATCCATTTAGAGTCGTAATTTTTACTGATTCCTTAAGTCCCCTGCATGCATTACGTAATTTCAATCCATCGGAGAGTTGTCCTCTCCTGTATGAAATAATGCATGCAGTTACAACTTTGTCGTATCGAGGTGTCACGGTGGCCTTTGATTGGATGCCGGCTCACTGTAACATACGAGGCAATGAAATGGCTGATCAGCTGGCCAAAAAAGCATTGTCTTTGATCAACATCACTGTACCGGCCCCTCTGAATGTCAATGAAGTTATGGCTCGTTTGAAGCCATACTTCGTTGACATGTGGCAGGAGGAATGGATGTATTCTAACAAAGGCCGTTTTTACCATCATCTTCAGCCTTGTGTTACAACAGGAGCCTGTGTGCCTATGTCTAGTCGTAAGGCAGATGTTCTTTTGTTCAAATTATTATCTGGGCATATTGCCGTAAATAGTGTATTGTTTAATATGAACCTGCATCCAACTGGCCTTTGTGACACCTGTAATGTTATGGATACAGTTGAACATTATCTTTTAAACTGTACACGACATACAAGGCATAGGTATCAGTTATTTGTTGACCTCACTTTAGTTGGGGTTTTTAATCATACTTTTGATAATATTCTAAAACCTGAAAAGAATAGGGATAAAATATTCAAAGCAGTGGTCAACTATATATTAAAAACACGTCGTTTCATGTTCAACTAAATTAGACCATTGACATTTTAGTTATGTCATTATAAAGTAATGCACCGTATACAAATGTCCACTTGCTTGCTTGTCTTCGTGATACCATTGGAGGTCACGGGGGTGAGTCGTGTAGGTGGACTGTAATGTATTGTCTGCTAGCTTGGCCCTGGGGTGTCAGTATTGCCTGACCTTAGGGTTGAGGGAGGGGGGATTGGCTTTATGTCACACTTGGGGTTGAGTTTAGTATGACAGTTTGATATTACTGGTCTCTAAGCTTGCACCTGGGGTGTCAGCATTGCCTGGCCCCGGGGGTTGGTTTGGTGACTAGTGTGCATTTTAATTTATATTTTAATGTTATGTGTTTATAGCACATGTACTGGTCATTGGTCTGATTTGTTGAGCATGAAATTATTATACGTATATTTTTAACTTAATCATAGTATGATCATTGAAAGTCTTTCAAATAAGTATACATAATTATTGGCTTGTCATTTTTGACAAATAATTTGTGTATATGTTTATATCCCTTTCTTGGGTTCATATAGTATTTTATGGCCTTTTTAATCCTGATTTTATCAAAGGGTCGTTGGATTCTTAATTCCTGGTGTACATGCTCATTATACTATATCATTGCTTCCTCTTTTCTTTATCGCCTTCCTGTGGCTAAAAATCATATTGATTGCTTATATACATATATATTTATATATAAAATCATCGCAAAGTATTTAATATATTTATTATTCATATAAGCAAACTCAATGCACAGATAGTGGCGCACATACTTTTTACAAAGTGAGCGCCATCAAAATTCAAAATCTGTCTGTCTGTCAGGTCCGAGTATCCGTCATTGTGTTGAATGGAGGAGGAAGTAGTCTGGCGACACACTCGATTTGGTAGCTCTGAACTTTGGAATCGTTGAAATACTGAATCCAGTATAATCTCTCAAAATTCAGTATAATCTCTCAAAATTCAGTATAATCGCTCATAATTCAGTATAATCGCTCATAATTCAGTATAATCTCTCATAATTTCAAGGATCGTCAGATCCGATCGGCCAAGAGGAAAAAAAGAGCACGCATATCCTCCATCTCGATTCTTAGGCTCATTTGGCAAAGGGAGATAGCTCCTCCATTTCGCACATGTTTGTGTGGTGTGGATTTGATTATGCATCAGACGACGAAAGCCATATAAAATTCGCCCTTACCATTTAGAGATCTGAAAGGCTAACTTCAAAAGAGCGAGAGACAATAGATATGACACAGTGAGTTCTGAGACATTTGTATTCGGTAAGTCAGTGATATACGCATGACTTGATTAACCAGTGATCTGGTTCAACCTAAACCATAAGAAGCCATACACAATTACACCATAGGACAAATTACTCTGTTATCTTCAACAAAGAAAAAAAATACACAATGATTGAGGTAAAGTGATCAGCGGAGGCTAAACATACAAGAAGGTAAAACGAGTCTGGGTGAATATGGATTGTTTTGAGCAAATCTGGCGCGGCCAAGACGTCCGGAGCTTTAAGCGTGAAGCCTTAAACAAACGAAGTGACATGGTAGCGATCCGTGATCGAAGATCTTCAAGAGGTTTCCTGTCATGCGAGAGACCAGCGCTCACATATCTCTCATGTTCGTAGAAGGAAGAAGAAAACAAATCTGTTTTTACTGGAAATCCGATGCCTGCATGTTGTTTCAGATTTCCTTCCGTTTCCAGTAGATTTTCTTTTGAGAGAGATCGATTTGAGCCATGTCTCCATGACAAGGCATTCGACATTGACCCAGCCTATGGAGTATGGAAAGATTAAACGCTTGAAGCAACAGAATCCAAAGTAAACAGCAGAATAACTTCGATACGTCTTTGTTATTTGACTATACTTCTTTTCTTCAAGTCTCCAGAAAGAATAGAACTAACCTGAGAAAACTGCACATACAGCCAAATTGGTGAATCTCAGAGTTATGCTATTCAGCATATAATCTCGTCGTCATGCAGTCCATGTGAATGTACTAGATTATGGGGAAAGACCAACAGTATTCATTAAAATCAAAAAAACCCATCAGATCTTATTCGTATTCACCTGGTCGTTACTGGAGTAACTGGCCAGTCCATTCGTCTTTCCCCTGTACACCCAGGGACGTAACAAAACCTCTATTGAATTATTCAGCTCATCAAACTGGCTTGGTTAACAAATCACTGAACAAAAGAACGAAAACAATAAGTTCCATGTGGAATTAAGAGAGGAATACATGTCAAATTCTCAACTTCCTTGTCTCAGAATAACACAATAACTGAACACCTGTCTGAAAGATGGCCGTTCTATCGTTATAAGTCTGCAGCGTAGGTCATTGATAGGCCAAGCTACAGAATTTTTGGAGATTGCCTGTCGTTTTGTTATCGAATGGTGGATCGGATGTACTTCAGGATAGAGCAGATGTGTGCGGATTTTGAGTCATGAAACCATTCCAGAACTGCATGCTTCATATAAGCGATAGATATTATTACAGTTTTAAGGGTATATCCTGAGATGTGTTGTTATCGTCAGTGTAATATCACCACCAACATCAAAACTCTGTCTGTTGTGATGATCTATGAGATGATAGAGATAAGTTTGTAACAGTAGTTTATTGTGTAGATTTTCATATAGATCAATGTTATACCGTAACACCTAATTCCATAATAGCAAAGGAACACCTCTGAGCTATGTTCAATATCCTATAACGCAAGCTCCAACTCTTTGCCTGGAGATTTATCCATGTGTGAGTAGCAAGTTTCACCCATATCTCTTCTGTTACATCATCTCTTCTATCATGACATATCTGGTAATCCTCTTCTTTGCGGCTCACTGTTGGCCAACAATTTGCAATGCAAAGAAGTTAGACAGTGTTAGGTCCTTGTGGGAGACGGTTCAGTCCGATGTTTTAGGTTTTGAGATTATCATTTGTCAATCATCTTGTTCAATTTGTGACGAGGAAGTGTAGGGGAAAAACAGCTGAAATCGTCTGAAAATGTAAGCATTCTCTCACGTCCGTGCAACTGAAGCACATCTTTCCGTCATGTCCAAAATAATTTGCGTATTACCACGGTAAATTATGTAGAAGGAAATGATGTAACGCAATTAAAGACGCATACGCAGTGTATTTTTTTAGTTAAGTTAGCTAACCTGAGCAGACAAATTTTCGGTAACTTGGCAATTTAGTGACAGAACCTTCCATATCTTGTTTGCATCATTTAACAGTAGATAATCATTTTCTAATTTTCTCTGTCGTTATTTCGCAGAAAACTTGATGAAAGAATAATTTGAAAATTCTGCAAAAGATCAACCTAACATTGACTTTCAATAGCATGACATCACAGAGAGTTCGCCACATTGGTTCACATTTTCTATTGGAGGATCAAATGAGCCTTTTACATCAGAACATGTACAGTTGGCGTTAATGTTGAGATGTTTGGAGAATCTGCGATTCTTCATTCCCGAGTTCGACTTTTCGATGAAAACACGAAGTGATGCATTTTGTCTGGATGCTGTAAATTGGGTAACTGAGATTGAAGACGTAAGAATGAGACTTAATGTATTCTTCTCTAATGGACGACGTTTACAAGTTACAAGTTAAAGTTGTTTTACAGTTTAGGGAAGTTATTAACATTTAACAGGCCATAGGGTGTCGTTTCTGAGCGACTGACTGAATTCTTCGGATAGAATGTGCTACTGTAGGAGTTAGCACGGATATAATGTGACACTATAGGAATTAGTACGACGCCCCGTTTGTGACATAGTCAAAATAGTATATGTTTCAGACAAGGATCCATTTCTTTGTCATATTTAACGATGAGAAACGTCAGTGATAATGCTATCGTGTGAAGTTTGCCTCTGATTATGCAAAGTGTCAAAATGAACATCACGTGACTGTGTGTTGCCCCTTCCACAGTTACATGAGATATCCTAGTAATTCCCCTTTCCCATATCTGCCCACCCGTTTCCCCCAAAAGCCCTCTCCCAATTCCAATACAAAACCACCCACCCCTACCTATAACCTGGGACGAGTATAGAGGGATATGAAACGCGGCTCCTCTCTTTGAACTAGGGTTTGTCTCGCTAATTGATATGTTAATGAGTGATTAGTGATTGGTTAATTAGTACGCCTCGTCACTGATTGGCTTTTGTGCGCAAAAGACCGTCACGTGTGCTTCGCTGCGAGTCCCGCCCTGTTTCGCTGGTCAATGCTGGGCGAATACACGTGCTTGTCAACAAGGCTCCATTAACGTGAACGCCAGTCAACTCAATTTAGGCCAAGATTGGTGACAAAAAAAAATCCTTTACAGCTTAACGAGTGGCAAAAGGAATACATCATGCAAACGACAAGAAACAAAACTAGTGCACAGAGAAAAAAAATCTAAAAAAACATATGACCCAAAAGAGTAGTTCAATCACAAAAACGTACAAGAATTGTGAGATTTGTTCAGAATTCTACATATTTGGCATTTTTACGATTTTCACGAGCAATTATTTACAAAAACGAAAATGGAAAATTAAAACATTTTGCGTACTGTCAATGACATGCTTGCATATTTTGTAAAAACTAGCACAGATATACTTCAAAAATTGAGATAAATGAGAAGTTTGATCACAAAGAAGGGGAAAAATGAGTTTTTCCTTGCCGCTCCAGCCGCTCAGTTATCGGCAGCGCAGAGCGGTCGAAAGTTGTCATGAAAATATGCATCTTTTCGATGAAAATCCCTCAAAAGTTTCTTCTCTCAAAATAGTACCCGTCTCGATCAAATAATCTGATGCCAATTACTGGTAAAATCTGGAATGAATTCGTGACGAAAACTAGGCGATGCAAAGGCTCACGCGCGTAGAGCGCGAGACCTGGCAGGCGAGACATACATTCAGCGTGAGCTCGCGGCGGCGCCTTTGATGTCGGGGTACGTTTCATATCCCTTTAATATTCGTCCTAGCTATAACCCACTCCCCAATACCTTTCCAATCTCAAATCCTCACACACGGTGTATGTCTAACATCTAATAGCCTCATACAGTTAGTATTATTACGCAAGAAAATCTAGATGAATCTGTAAACCATATGTTATATAGTTTTCATTTAATCGGTCTCTCATTATCTTTCATTAGCTCTCAGTTTTCTCATAATTACCGTAAACATGACAATTACTGTACAATTAATTCACAAGATTCCTCTCACAGTCGATTATTTATATTGATTTAAACCGTACAAATGTTTACCGTTCAACGGTTTACATTGTATTCCGGTTTCTTTGTTACAGATAACGAGGTACTTTTTCCACAGGCAGGTATAATGCAAGACGACAGTACATATGTAGGCTATCGTATATCTTTGGCTTTGAAGTGAAAATATAATTGAAACGGGAATTATTTCTCCTTCAGAATTACAAAATGGAGTTCCGCCAGGGGTGTCTTGACAGGCAAGGAATCATGGAGGACAGGTAGGTGTCTGTTTTCTAATAACAACCAGTGTCAACATCAGATAATATGGGTAGCCTTAGAACAATGAGATATGTAGTTCAGGATGGTCTATAAGTAGCTAGCCTGGCATCCGATGTGTAGCCAGGAGAGACTATTGTCAACTCACGGACTCATGTATGTATGCCATTGACTCATATATGCTACTAGCAAGGAATGACCCGCTGTGATGACATATACATCACAATGTTACGCATATTTCCCAGTTTGGCGGTCATATATTACAATGCCGATACAGTAGGAAACAGATTAAAGGAAAAAATGTTCATCACAATAAAGGCTTTATGTATGGAGTTACATGCAGAGCTCCCAAATGGCTTTCGGCGCAAGTGTCCAACACAAGAATAACCGTATAACAAATTCTCATTTGAGGACCCCTCCGATGAGATATGAATCGCGTCTGTACGCCCAGTGTTTCCTGAGTTGGGAATGGACTCACTATATCAACACAACACACCAAAAACATGTACATACATTGAAACCGTTTTCTCTCAAATAACCTAAAATACAGTCTTCTTTTACCGGACTAAACAAATCTTAAAATCTGGACAGTCGATCAGCATATGTTTCATTGTGAGATCTTCCTGGCATGGAATACACCTTGGGACGGGTTCCTTTTTTAGTAAATGTTCGTGAGTTAATCGAGTATGTCCAATTCTACATCGCCTGATCATGGCTTGATGGAAATGTTTCTGGCTGCTCAGATGAGTATATCCTCATTAAGTTTGTTATTATCCACAGCATCCCATAAAGATTGAAACAGCTTTCTCAAATAATCACAGATAGAGGATCTGATATCGCTATATGGGATTCCAACAGAATCAACCTCATTATCTAGGGCAGCCTTAGCCATTTCACCAACCTCATTATTTCCTTTGGTGCCATTGGCCAGGCAACCAAAAAACACAACATCAACATGTTGATGAAATCTACGGTCATATCATTGTAGAATGTTCAAGATGGTGGGGTGAGTTGAAGTTCCACACTCAGTCGCTTGCAGGCATGACAGTGAATCTGAGAATATGACATATTTTCCTCCTATAGTAGACCCAATACCTTCTAAACCTGATAATAGAGCTTGGGCTCGGCAGTGAAAATCGAACTTTTACATTGTACCTGGAAGTCGTCGGGTTTTAGTTTCGGAACAAAAGATTGTAGCACACGCTACTCTCTCATCATCTGTATAAACAGTTGTATAAAACAGTTGTATAAATAGCTTGATGCGATCTGTACTTTTCTCTCAATAGACCAAATTCTTGTGTATACATGGCTCGTGTCTGCCTTTCATATTTCGTCATTTGAATATCTACTTCTGGTCTGGCTAACTGCCATGGCGAAACTGGTAAGAGCTTGCTCTCTAAAAAAAGTTGAGTGAAATTTCACTCAAGTAAGAGTGGAAATTCATCCCACTCAATACTTGAGCGAGATTTTCACTCAACTTGAGTTACTTTTCACTCAACTTGAGTTAAATGCACTCAACTTGTGTGACATTCACTCAAGCATAAGAGTGGAAATTCATCCCACTCAAGTTGAGTGAACTTGAGTGGTTTTAACTCAAGGTGGAGTTTTCACTCAACTCAAGTTGAATGAAAAGTAACTCAAGTTGAGTGAAAAGTAACTCAGGTTTGAGTGAACAGGTACATTTCACTCAAACTTGAGTGGAACAGTTCACTCAAGTTTTTTAGAGAGTGTTAGGTAAAATTTGACTAATCTTATTACCAGCTGCTACAATGTGTGGTTTCAACGAATTCCAAAAGGTGGAATGATGGAGGGTTTCTTTAAATATAAATCCACGTACTGAGGGATGAAAACACAGTTATACCCCCCCCCCCCCACTACAGACCGAAACTATGTTTTTTATGGGCTTTAGGACATGTCAAATAAGAAACAATTTGTTAACAGTCGATGAACTGGGACTCACTACCCCTTTAATCACTTTAAAATTACCCCTGTGTTAAAAAGTACAATTTTTGTGACAATAGGGGGTAGGGTTACAAGAATAGTCTTGTCTTCCATAATATTATCCAATCTTTATAATGTTGGTCACATATTATTCAGCATTGATTGCTGCATCAAATATTTACAAGATACGATTAATATTTGCTGGGTATGACGTCACACAGGGACCATACATACAACAGTAGGAGTAGTAGCGAAAGCGGCCGTTTTGGGGGTGTGTGAGGGTGTGTTTGAGCGATTGAGGGGCCATTCTTGGTCCGAATGCGTCGTGTGAGGTGTCAAAGCGAAGCCCTCGGTGTGTAGACCATGACTTGGGAGATGTCCACGTCATATGTGACTTCATTGGTGACGTCATCAGTAGGAGTAGTAGACAAAGTGGGCATTTTTGGGGTGTGAAGGAAGGTGTTTGGGGTAGAGATGGACCATCCCTGGTCCAAATGGACCGTGTGCGGTGTCATCTTGTAGCTCTCTGCATGTAGACGACGAATGGTATGGTTTTTGTTGGAAGTCGCATCGTGCTGCTCATGCGCAGTTGGGCAGTAGTAAGCAAAGATGCCATTTTGGACGTGGAAAATGAAATGTTTGGGCAATCAAGGGACCCATGTTTGGTCCAAATAGACAGGTTGGGGTATCCTAGTGAAGCTTTCGTGGGGTAGAGTCAGACTGGCATGGTTTTATTGGAAATCGCACCAATCTGCGCATGTGCGGTTGGGGTGTAGTAAATAAAGTGGTCATTCTTGAGGTGTGCAGGGGTATATTTGAGAGATTGAGGTTCTATATCTCATCAAAAGATGGAGTGTAGGGTGTCATCTTGAAGCTCTCATGGTGTAGACCATGACTTGAGGGGTTTCCATGTCATCTGTGATGTCATTGGTGACGTCATCAGTGGTAGCGAAAGCGGCCATTTCAGGTGTGCGTAGGGGTGCGTTTGAGAGACGAAGGGACCATTCTTGGTTCGAATGGGACGTGTGGGGTATTATATTGAAGCTTACGTAGGACAGCGTCCAACTGGTCTGGCGTGTCGTGGAAGTGAGGGATATGGCGTGCAAGCGCAGACAGGAAATAGTGGGAAAGGAGCACTTGAATGGACCATTCGTGGTCCGAATGGTTTGTGTGGGGTAGCGTCGGATTGGACTGGTATCATCGCACGCAGCTGGTGTACCATATGCCCTACGGGCTATAGTGTATAGGGTGCACCGCAGGTACGTGCGCATGCCTGTGTTGACATCACTTTCTAGCTCCAAGACCTCCAAGCTCCGACTCCAAGAGCTCCGACTTCAAGAGCTCCGAGCTCCAAGTTCTCAACTCACCCATCTCACAGCTCCGAGCTCTGTAGTTTCTAAAATGGCGGCTTCTGATTGGATAAGAGCTCTATACTACTGTCAGACTGTACATTTGCAGAACGATGATACTACGCTACACACCAGTCCAATCCGACGCTACCCTACGAGCCCTTCGCTACGAAACCCCACACGACCCATTCGGACCACGGATGGTTCACCTCGAGGCTAAAATTCCATTCCAGTGTCCCTTTTCCACTATTTGCTGTGTGCGCATGCTAGCCATATCCCCTACTTCTATGAAACACCGGACCAGTCGGACGCTGTTCCACGAAAGCTTTGATATGATACCACACACGTCCCATTCGGACCAAGAATGGTCCCTCAGTCTCTCAAACACACCACTACGCACCCCTGAAATGGCCGCTTTCGTTACCACTCGAACTGATGACGTCACCAATGACCTCACAGATGACATGGAAATCCCTCAAGTCGTGGTCTACACCACGAGAGCTTCAAGATGACACCCTACACTCCATCTTTGGATGAGATATAGGACCTCAATCTCTCAGATATACCCCTGCGCACCTCCAGAATGACCACTTTACTTACTACATCCCAACTGCGCATGCGCAAATTGGCCTGACTTCCAATAAAAAACACACGCCTGTCTGACTATCACACGAAAGCTTCACTAGGATACCCCACCCTGTCCATTTGGACCAAACATGGGCCCCTTGATTGCCCAAGCATGTGATTGCCCACGCCCAAAATGGCATATTTTGTTACTACTGCTCAACTGTGCATGAGTAGCACAATGCGACTTCTAACAAAAACCATACCGTTCGTCGTCTACATGCAGAGAGTTACAAAATGACACCCCACAGGGTTCATTTAGACCACGGATGGTCCATCTCTACCCCAAAAACCTTCCTTCACACCCTCAAAATGCCCACTTTGGCTACTACTCCTACTGATGACGTCATCAATGACGTCACAGATCATGTGGAGATCCCTCAAGTCGTGGTCTACATACCAAGGGCTTCACTTTGACACCTCACACGATGCATTCGGACCAAGAATGGTCCCTCAATCGCTCAAGCACACCCTCACGCACCCTAAAACGCCCGCTTTCGCTACTACTCCTACTGTGGTATGTATGGTCCCTGTGTGACGTCATACCCAACAAATAGTGATCGTATCTTGTAAATATTTGATGCAGCAATCAATGCTGAATAATATGTGGCCAACATTATAAAGATTGGATAATAATTATGGAAGATAAGACTATTCTAGTAACCCTACCCCCTATTTTCACAAAAATTGTACTCTTTAACACAGGGGTAATTTCAAAGTGATTAAAGGGGTAGTGAGTCCCAGTTTATCGACTGTTAACAAGTTGTTTCTTATTTGACATGTCCTAAAGCACATAAAAAACATAGTTTCGGTCTGTAGTGGGGGGGGGGGGTGCAAGGTGAGCCCCTGTAGCTCACGGACTATATATCTTACGGCGGTGTCCTGGCAGCTCAATTTATCGATATATTTGTGATAACTGAATTCCCCTACGTCATCTCATTTATTCTTTTCTTCTTCTTCCATGTAGAGTACATAGCCATACTTAAGTATAGAGGCATATACTTATACAATATATGAACATATGTAAATGTAGCTATTCATAACAAAGTTCACTGAAGCCTAAAATAGAATCTACTGTAATCTGTATGGAAACGATGTGCAATTCAGTCTTATGAAAGCATTATATAGCTGCCCACTGTGTATACAGCAGATGCATTGCACATTACAAAAGGCTGCGGCAGAACGAAAATCAGTATGTATAGGCCTACTGATCAACGATACGGATTTGATATTTGGAACACCATGATGTCTTGCCGGCTTCGTTGAGTACTGTTTACCACTTCTCTCTTGTGGTGAACTAGCCTATGTTTATGTATACTATGATTGACTTTGATTTGGTGTTAATGCTGGTATACGAATTAGGAATTTAGATCACGGACGGCTGAATATTGAATGACGAACTAGACGCTTGAATTTCAGCGTTTGTTCGGGTACCATAGTGGCGCTATTTTTAGATAATGAATATGTTTAGGTCAAAAATTAGCGTTCTCCCAAACATATCAAGACTGGTCTACATGTAAATCTGTATTGCATGTTTTTATGGGTCCGTATTTTGATTGAATACGCCAATAGTCGTAGTTTCTTGTGCAATTAGCAGGCAGCATCCCCAACACGCCGAGGGAAAAATCTGTTCGATTAAACGCAACATATAAAGGCGGCGAAAAAAGATGCAGAAGAAGTCATATGAAGACAGGCCAATATTCTGATTGTTTATCTAAAGAAATCACAAGACCACTCCAAAATCCTGGTCATGATTTCTATTTCAGTCACGCTTTTATTGTAGCTGTTCATGTAGACATCTTAAATGACATGCCAACACGCCTTCCGCGAAGATTCAGTTCTGACAATATATTTCCATGAATATGACTGAAGTCATGAGGTTCATGTCTCCCTTAATATGGAGATGATGAAGAATCATTCCTCAGGAAATGTCGGAATATTGTCTAAGTCATTTCGTATTGCCACCACTACATGTATTCCATTGAAGTATTGTATATGTAACGTCGGCCCGTTATCCATGTATTCCATTGAATTATTGTATATGTAACGTCGGCCCGTTATCCATGTATTCCATTGAATTATTGTATATGTAACGTCGGCCCGTTATACATGTATTCCATTGAAGTATTGTATATGTAACGTCGGCCCGTTATCCATGTATTCCATTGAATTATTGTATATGTAACGTCGGCCCGTTATCCATGTATTCCATTGAATTATTGTATATGTAACGTCGGCCCGTTATCCATGTTAGGAACGTTGTAACGTTCACACTGTTGTTGCTCATGTCAACGTATTGGTATGGTTTACCACCACCAGCCGAAATGGTCTGTTCAAGGGAGACTACTGTTGTCCCGCTATTATAATGTTCTGCCGATACGGTTAAGGATACACCTATGTGGATTGTAGGAATGTAATAAACTGTCATCAGGTTTGCAAGGCGTACGCTAGTTGGAAGACGAGCTGAGGTGTAGTGCCCTGGGTGTGATATACGCGAGGTGATTATCATTTAATGATGAAAGGCTTCAGAGTATACGGGATACTTACAAGTGTATTTGCATATATTCGAAGTATTCCGCACTTTATCTATAGTATACATCATAGTAAACATAACGGTATGTAAAACTGAACAAACTCCTTCACTGATTTCTGATTTTGCTTGATTTCCACATACGGTTTTCATGGTCATACTCGATTAGTCTTAATTTGAACATGATAAATTCCACCTGCATTCACTACATGTATCTGGGCTTCTATTCCTGTCGAGGATAGAATGCCCTCTCGTCTTGTTCT
>JAVTVY010039547.1:0-175803 GCA_036873755.1 Hanleya hanleyi | reverse complement strand
AGTGGCCACCGCAACCGCCCCAGTACGGTTAATACATTAACCAGTAAATCAACCGACAACGATGATAAACATCCCTCGTTTACACATATATTTACATATAATATATGTGTCCATAACTATGATTGGGGCTTATTAGGGTATTAAAAGCAGTGTATAATATATAACACGCTATCTCATTGTGAAGAGTCCTTACATGTGTAGGAATTTAGTGACTATCTCACATATCCGAGATAGTGCACGCATACAATCACTAAATTATTCAATAAAATAAATAATTATTCCACATACACAAACTGATGCATTAACTCAATTATTCATCGGTCACAAAAACGTAGACACACAAATAGCTACCATCCACACACGCATGCACACGCACACATACAAACATGTTGTGGAAAGATAGTTTGTGTTTTTGAGTTTGAACGGCGGTTCTTAATGAAGAGCCTTGAGATGAATAATTGATAATATCTAAATATATATTTTGTGAACTTTGATGACAGAAGCCCGACATATTGGACATCTAAGGGTGTTGTTGTAGTTTGCCGGATGAAAAGAACTCACAAATAACCGGGCATGTCACATTTGAATAACGTCGGTTAACATTTATACTCGGATAATATGCTATAGGTCATAAAGAAAGCAAAAAGAAACCACAAAAAGTGTTTATGCTATTATTGTCCCTTAGAGTTAAATGATAATATACGTGGCATGTGGCGCGCGCAAGAACACGTTCAAGCATTCCTTTAGATAAAAGAGTTCCTCTAAAGCCGAGAGAGAGGGTCCATTAACAAGGGACGTTGTATATTTTATAGAATATCACAATGACTTCACTTTTCGGAGTTACTTTCATTCTAGTCTGTATATTTTACTCTATCGGGTTATTATATCGTGATCGGTGAGGTATTTAATTGAAGCTATTCTCCGCTCCGTGCACGTTTGAATTCACATAAAATTTTGGACAGCTGTTAGCTATGATAATACATGCATATCATTTTGCTATAAAACTATGGTGTATATATATAATACAGAATTGAAAATTGTCAGAGCGCGTAATGATTGAATGAATAGGTTATTATATTTTATACTAAAAATTTTTCAAAGAGCTGAGATATCACTCCCTCAATACCATGTGGGCAAATGACTCATAGCTCTTTCTTTGTGGGAGTCTGTATAGATGCAAGTCTGTACATGTTGAGAATATGCAATCATACTTCCTTACAGTTTATCATCTACACAACTGCAAACACCAGATAAACTCAAGTAATAAAATATGTTTCTTCATTCAAACTAAAGTCAATCTTATCAACAACAATTACTTTATGATGACAATCATATGGTCGGTTCATTATAATTAATCATGTGAAGCGACAAAATCGTCTGATGAATTTGTTAACTCATATTTCGTGTGTAAACACAGGAAAGTATAATTTACAACAGGCCTGTGGCGCGCCCGCCGTCCTGAAAATTGACAGCTGTAACACGCTGTATAATTTTTTCCGTATATATTACCCATTTGTGTTTGGTTCAAACGTATCAAAAATTTACCATTTACCTTCAAAACATTTGAACAATGAATTTTATTTCAGTATAACTGAAATTATAATAAGATTGATAAACTAATAGTAATTCGTAAAAAATATAATGTCTAAGAAGCATAAAAACATGTACTATCGATTACAGATATCTACTAAGTGTTATATTATTTTATATGTATTTTAAGAATTCTATGTCATACACACGTGTCTATACTTGTCGAGAACTAAAGACAAAGGCATAGGTATACTAAGAATAGAACAGGGGTTTTTCCAATAGCAAATACAAATTTATCCAAGTTTACTATTGATAATGATGTAGAGCATGACTCATGACTCTTTGTCGAGAATTAAAGATAAAGGAACAGGTGTATTCACAATACTGTGGGCAAATGACTCATAGCTCTTTCTTTGTGGGAGTCTGTATAGATGCAAGTCTGTACATGTTGAGAAAATGCAATCATACTTCCTTACAGTTTATCATCTACACAACTGCAAACACCAGATAAACTCAAGTAATAAAATATGTTTCTTCATTCAAACTAAAGTCAAACTTATCAACAACAATTACTTTATGATGACAAACATATGGTCGGTTCATTAGAATTAATCATGTGAAGCGACAAAATCGTCTGACGCATTTGTTAACTCATATTTCGTGTGTAAACACAGGAAAGTATAATTTACAACATTTCTTGTGATTTTAGCAAATTTATATTGTACTATAAATTATATATAACTTTCTTGTAAATTTATGCAACAAAGTGTGTACGTATCTTTTGTTACTTTTAGGGCTTTCATTGATGCTTTAAGTGATTGTGTTTGTATATACATAGCTGCTGTGTTAAAATAACAGCGGGTAACATTCTCAGTCCTCAAAGCTAGCATAACAGGGGTGTTAATTATAATAACTGTTCCAACATTTCATAAACAATTAAGTGTTAACCTGTGTTTCCGGTCAGTGGCTTTACTCGAAAACCAAAGCAGTATATATATATAAGAACAAATTAAACCCTGACCATCATTCTCTTGATATTACTGCGAAAATGTGTCAACTACTGTTTGTTCTTATTCTAGCGACTATTGCTTATGCAGATAATCTGCACAAATGTCGATATTCGAGGACATCCATGATTATGGGGAGTCTGCCTAGACGAGTCTGAACTTGTCGAGAACTAAAGACAAAAGAGCAGGCAATAACAATACAACAGGGGTTTTCCTAATGCTGTCATGATCTAAAAATAGAACTGAGGTGATAGAAAATAGAACTGACATAAGAACACAAGGAGTATTAAATAATAAAACAATGAGCATTAGATATTAAGTACATACTATGTACCACCGGGCCGCCACGCAGCGCGCGCGTGTTATCTGGACGCGCGCGCGGATTATCCGCGATTGTGTGCGCGGGTCAAAGGTCACATCCAGGTCAAAAGGTCACCCTTCCGACCCTTAGGGATTTCCCAATGATGTCATGATCTAAAAATAGAACTGAAGTGATACCACATATGAAAATGGGGATTATTACTTCATAAGTAACAAAACATATTATGCAGAAAATTAGGGATTATGACATCTTAAGTAACAAAAACACTATTTTGGGGATTATTACATAAATACATTGAGTCAGTACTCTCCATTTGTCTACTACTCTTGTACGGTTTAGTACTGAATGAACTGTATAACAACTGATCGTAATGAGATCTTTATGCATAATAGACGAACAATTTTAGTATAATTACCTTCAAGTCATTCTCATGGCTCATGGCATTAGATTGCAGACATCCCATTGTCAGATATACTCTGATTACACTGAAGTTAAAATGCGGCACGCGCATGGCTTTCGGCCACAGTTAAACAAGACGTTGTACCCGGTCTAAAATGACGAGAAACAGTCGTCGGACATTGGCAATTGCTCAAGCAGTTCAAGGCAGGCTTCTTCGAGCAACACGGCAGCGAGCACTGCAGGGGAATCCTCGGCCAGGCCGGTCACGTGATCCCAACAACTCGATGCAAATGGCGGCGCCGAAAACGTCCAGCAAGACTGAATAAATATAGATTTGCTGTATAAAATTTGAGCTCGTTGGGAGAACTGATATCCCAATTGATTGTTGAAAGCACTTATCGTATATTGGGGATGAAAAAAACTACGGAAAGAACTATTTCGTACACATATGCGTGTATTGAAAACTGCGAGTACGAGATGGACTTCAGATAAGGGACCATTCATAAATTACTATACCGCTACGTGGGATTTATTGCCACTTTCTTCACATCGATCTCCTGATGCAAATATGAAAACTCGAACAACGTCCGTATATTGGTCTATATTCAAAGTTATCTTAGGCCCTATCCCAAACTGTTCACCATGAAGTTTGATGTGCAACACAAGTTTTAAAATTAAATCTGCAAATATAGAAGTTACGGTTGGACTACTGTTACCGTACCGTAGACTTGCATGGCAGCTACATTTTCATGATTTTGGAAAAATAATTTTTTTTTTCATCAATATTTGAGCTCTCGATGATTTAATTAAATCCCATAATGTTGACATATCTTGCAATAAATTATTTAAACATTGGTAGGGCCTATTTATTAGGTCTATGGCATATAACTAAAATACCACATGGGCCAATAATATCTAAATTCAAATTTCAAACTATGAAAAGTATATTATTTTTCAAAGGATTTTCGATAATAGCATATCCTTTGAAAGCACCTATATATATTATGTGCTATATACCGTTCTTGGTACAGGGAACCGGGGCTATGTGCTAATGGGGTTTGCCAGGTCGAACTGCACGCCTTGGCTGTACCAAGAAATAAATGTCGCATGCGCATGTCGTTTTTCTGGACGTCACAAAGGCAACGTCATAATGTAACGAAGCTATAATTGTTCGTTTTATGACGCCACGTCTTCTTTACCTGTTGGAGCACTAGCGCCGCCTAGCATGGCTGCATACATGGCTAGTCGGGTTCCCAACTCCCATCATGCTTCACGAGTTTCCCGTAATGGGAGTCAGGTATTGGCCACCGAATGGCGGCCTCCAGCGGGAGATTCAACATGGCGGCTGCCCAGGTTATAGGCATAGGACGAGGTAAACTTCGCCGTTTTTCTGGTAAGTTTATTACCGGCAATTTATGCCGTCGGGATACAACGATTCCTTGTACACCACTCGTCATTTCTGTATATCGCAAAGCATCTGCCGGTCAATGATTTATGTCGCAGCAGTCAAAATAGCCCATGTTGTTGTTGTTGTATGCAATAACATGTGCGAGGTAAATGTACGCATTGGGGGAGGAAAACGATCTCAAAATTCGCCCAAATACAAACACAGTGGACGATGCCCTATTTTTGTCGATACAACTTTCAAGCATTTGACACTGACATTATCCAACCGCCTGGTTCTTTAGGGAAAAAATCTAAAATGCCAGTAATAGGCCTGTGTACAGAGGGTGGGGGGGGGGGGGGGGGGGGGGCAGTTACCACACACAAGAATATTTCGCTCTTATGGAGACAGACAGTTTGACTGGTGGAGGAAGCCGGAGTACCCAGAGAGAACCACCGGGATTGGGGAGGGGAAGATGGGGGGGGGGGTTATTTTATTTCAGGTTGCATTTCTTGGGATGCATTTGATTTTTATATTTATTGTTTCTCAAAACTCATGTACCGGTATGTCTTTGCTAATTTCCATAATCTTTACAATCCTCCGGTTTTTGTCAAAATATATCCAATTGCCCGAATATTTTTAATAATAAATTCTATCTTAATGATTATGCACAATGTCTGTACATGGGTTCGTGTACCGACTGGTATCACTGTTCCTAGTATCTAATATTCTCAAATCATATGAATTTCCATTTCAATTTTCATATCTGTACCATACTAAATTTTCTGATTCTGCAGTAGCTGTACATTTTTCAGCAGAGTGAATTAAAATTAATTATTGAATATACCCAATGAATTACTGGACTCAAGTCTTAAGTTTAAAATACCGCTGTTGTCAAACATATGTTTGCAAAATTTTGTGGCAGTTTATTGGCAGCTGTAGCCCATGACACAAACTTGTCACAAATCTCTTGGGAGTAATGCAGTTTAAAATCCAGCTGGTATGTTGTTCCTAAATACACTCCATGTCTGCATCGATCATTGATTAAAATGGATTAGTTGTTACCGATGAACATGCTTTATACTAACTCTATGCCTATCTTACATGTATATGCACTGAGTAATTAGAATAATATATTTTATAGAGAGCTTAATTTAATAGTGACTAATCTATTGTTATGTATGAAACAAACCATTGAACAGAGACACATCAAGACCTATCACATCAACAACTATCGACATAGAGAAACTTGGGATTAGTGTGCTGGGGGAAGGATGATGAATAAAGTGATAATGTTAAAATGTAATTTCAAATGAAAATTAACCCATCAGAAAAATTGCAAATGAAAGAACAATTCAAACAGTGTCAATGATTTTTTTTCAACTGAGACAAAGTAAAAAGCATTTTACATTTGTGGTTTCTTTTAATTTATTGTTTAGAAATTGTTCTGATATGATGTACTGCTAGAATAAAAGATCAGTTTTCCCCATGATAACTTTGTTCCCTTTTAATTTGGTACCAATTTCAATTAACATTTTATATGGTCATTTATCATTTCCATTTCTTTATTTACAGGCAGTCATCTTTGACCATTGCTTCAACACCATGATAGTTTTCAGTATTGATTCCACTGGTATGTATGAACAAATTTCACACATACATGATATATTATTTAATTAGCCCGGTAAAATCTCAATGATACATAATCATGACAATTAAAGAAGTCTGAGCAGACACATGTATTAAGTGTCAAACACTATTCTTTATTTTTCTTGTTTTTACATATCATACCCAATCAATTGATCCAAATTTATCATTTGCCTACAGGCAACAGTAGTACATCATATAACAATTTTGGCCTTCATCTCTGAACACTCTTTCCATCAGCAAATGATCCTAATAATTTGGCAAATGCAAATTATTTATCCGGCCACATAATTTCGGTTGCAAAATATTCATATCATAAGTTACAAGGACATTGGAAATAATATACTATATTACAACTTTTTATTCTTGTTCAATTTCTAGGTCATAATCAGGTGTACCAGTTTGATGATTGCAGTACAACTACATGTGACCTTCATGGGCATCCACCAACCTTCGTCAATCCTGAGGCACCAGCTTGATGGAACTATTGTCTGAATTCCAGCAAATGAAAAGTTGTAATAATATAGAACAAACAATAAAAAATACTATATGATAGTAATGTTTCTTGCTGGTCCACATCAGTAATGTATTCAGTATTCTACAATATATTAGAGACCATGATAAGACTAAATCACAGTCAATATGTATCATATAGTGGTAAATGTCTTAGAGACCCATACAGTTGAACATTGATATAAGCTCACATAAATATGTTGCGAAAGTCTACTTGCTTATCTCACTCACATGTATGTTGATTATTGTGATTGAATCCAACACCCTTCAACAGCTTAAGGAAAAAAAATACCATGATTTCAGATGGCACTAAGGTAAGCCAACCACATAAGTGACATAACTGGGTACATAGTGAATTTCAGGAGTTAGCATACGTGTAGAAAGGTAAATGAACATCAGAGGCACGAATCTGTTATGTAATTTATCATCTTAAATTATGGATACATGTACATATTACTTGTGTTCTTCTGTATGTGGTTGACATGTACAGATTTTGAATAAAAGAAATTGCCTTTGTCTTCTTGACTCAAAGGGTTTCTATACTCGGAAAATAGTCTTTGTGTCTGGTCAAAGATCCCAAGAAGTTTATTTTTTATTTTTGAAAAGCCCCAATTCAGGAAACTGAAATATGCAGAGTCATAGGATCGAGGATCTGATATCAAAATTGGTTTGATACATGTAGAGACCAGTAGTGTATTGGTGGCCTGATCTGAACTACCAAGAATCATAATACATATTAATACGAAGTGCGACATCATATGTCACAAGTCTGACTAAATCTTACTACTGCCCGGTGTTGTATATTACATTTGTAACATGCACTTTCTGTTAATTTTCGTTCCCCAAGGAGGGAGGGAAGAGGGAGAGGGGAGGGGGTATGCTGAAATAGTTTTGCGAGTGTCCAGTGTGCTAACAATAGCTTTGCCTCAGTTCAGTATGATATATGCTGAGTCTATTTTTAACAGCAGCTTACCTACTTTAATTCTTAGACAAAAGATTCCCCAGGCAGAACGATAGGTACAATAATGCATGAATCCTGTATGAAATTTACAGTTTGTACTTTTCCTAATTCCTATCCTATGGCTACAGTGTGGAGAAAGTTTTAATCAGTGATATTTGGACTTTTTTTAACTTATGTTCCCAAAATTACCTTCAATGTTAGCATAATGGTCCCCTTCTTCACATAATTTGATGCAATTTATCGCTAGTTAAAAATATTCCCCATGCTACATGTAGATACAAGCAGCAGACAGGTAGATCACAGACCACAAATTTACACTGGAAGTTGGGCATCAATGCACCTGTCTAAGAATTAAAGTTGGAAAGGGGAGATTTGGAGAGCATGATGTGGAGATGTTGGACTGTCATACTTCCATGTATCTGATATTATCCACAAAATCCCATTCTACATATCAATATTGTTACTAAAGTCTGTCCATTTTAATTAGTCGTCTACTTTGAAGCTTGTCAATAATCAGCAGTTAACTCTGCATAATTTTTCTTTTTTGCATCGTGTAGAACAAACAGAACTCTACAAAATGACTACCATTTCTCCGTGATATCGATAATATATCACCATGGAAACAACTTTTTTATCACCTCCATATAAAACTCCAGTACAGTTGTTTCTGTATCGAGTTTCAATTACATAGGGAGACGTCATAATGTATTCATGCTCACTGGTCACAAAGGTCATAGGTGCCGTTTTAAATAATAACAGGCGGTCCGTGGGAGTGCCGGTTATATCCCTTGTCCAGTAAAATTGCCGAATGATAAGCCGCACACACCTTTATGACCGTACACGGTATTGTTGACCTTTGTGCTAGACAACACGAATACATTATGACGTCTCTCCATATAATTGAATCCCTGTACATGAAACAACTGCACTTGAGTTTTATATGGAGAGAATTACAAAGTTATTTCACGCCTGATATTTTATCGATATCACGGAGAAATGATAGTCATTTTGTAGAGTTATGTTTGTTCTACACGATGCAAAAAAGAAAATTTACGCAGAGTTAACTGCTGATTATTGACAAGCTCCAAAGTAGACGACTAATTAAAATGGACAGACTATAGAACAATTCTTAACTTCATGTGACTAATCCAGTGCCCCAAATAGTACTTGCAATTCTTTTGTGTGAAGGAATAATGCCTGGCATTGCTGTTGAGCTAGAAACCGTCCTAAATAAATTGTCCGCCTGCCTGACACACACAAGTAGGTGCAGGTGGTCGTTTACATGTGTAAAAGTCTGTATGCCAGATTTGTAGCGGATATCCAGTTTGAACTGTAATACATCCTCTTGTGTCCTGTTGTATCATCTTGCATCGATAAAGTGCTGATATGGCAGAATCTGTGACCTGCAGGTTGGAAAACAATGATATACCAGTTCATTTTATAGTGTCAGAACTCATGGAAAACATCATTACCGGTACATGATAAGTCGAGGGCAAAATTAGAGAATGTATACTATGAAAACTTAATCCAGTCTATGTAGAAAGCAAATCATGAAAAATGGAAAAAAAAATTGATGGATCTTAATTGGCCATGAATGGATTGTAACTCAACCATGTTTATTTAGTGGATTTAGTCACATATAAGCATGACAAAAAGCTGTGAATTAGTATAGAATAGAATAGATTTTATTTAGCTAATCAAAGCACCCGTTAAGGGTATGACAATCACATAGAATACATTAATGATTTTAGTTCATTTGTTAGATAATTTTTTACGTATATTAATATCAATTACATAGACTTTTCTTATTTAATATATGGTACAATTGATCTACCTCAACATGGTAAATCGAGCACCATTAAATTAATAATCAATAATTCGATTCAATTATACAGTTAACTTGCACAGAGCAATTATAATCATTTAGAATAGTAATTCGATTCTAATCTGAAAAAAATGCAACATGAATAACCTCTCAATGGAGCAATGTTTTGTTGAAGGGATTCATATCGTAATCAACCAGTAGCTGTATTTTGAATAAAGAAGTTGTTCCATAAGTTTGCGAAAGAAATAGATCCCAATTAGAAATTTAAAAACGTGGCCTACTCAATTGCTTTCCTTTTTAACCATATACAAAAATATCATTTTTTTGTTTTTCATCAATAACTATTATGATGGTGAATGTGCAGACTTGAAATATCGTATAATTATAGTATTCATATTATAGTATCTTGATATTATAAAATACCATAGAATCATAATATTAGTAGGATGAATACATACCTGGTACCAGCTGGATTAGGGATTTTGTGGCATTATGTGTCACAGTGTGGCTGCCAATAAATGGAGAGAAAAGGATTTTGGTACAATCATGTTATATTTATATAGTGTAACGGTAAAAGTAACCTTAAACAAAACTTAATTAGCATAACAAATATGTGGGGAGTGGTGCCAACTTTATGTGCTGCAGCCCATAAATCAATCAAGAATTAATTTTAATTCACTCTGAAATATTGACTGCTTACTAGCTGGAGGATGGGAAACCTTTACAGCTGGTACAGAGATACATGTGGTTTGAGAAACAACAAACTATGATTTGATGCTTATTAAATCTTTTATACATGAAATACATCTGAAGTTGCACCCCAAACTAAAATACCCCCCGCCACGCCCCCCTCCTCCAATGAAATTGAATTGATTCACAGAAGTTAGGATTTTTCTTAAAAAATCCAGGCCGCTGATAACTTCAAATACTTGATAATATTATCAGAAAATATAAGTCGTCCATTGTATTGGTATTTGGGCGCTTTTTGAGATAGTTTCTTTCTCAAGTGAGCGCATTTACCTCGCACATGTTATTGCATGCAACAACAACAACATGGGCTATTTTCACTGCTGTGACATAAATCATCAGCCGGCAAATGCTTTGTGATATACAGAAATGACGAGCGGTGTACCAGGAATCGCTACATCATGACGGCATAAATTGCCGGTAGTAAACTTACCAGAAAAACGGCTTAGTTGACATCGTCCTATGCCTATAACCTGGGCAGCCGCCATGTTGAATCTCCCGCTGGAGGCTGCCATTCGACGGCCCGTGCCAGACTCCCATTACGCCGGTGCATTATGGGAGCTGGGTATCGGACTACATGCATGGCTATCCCCATTAACAGTTGGGCTTTTTCGAAAACCTTTTTCTTTTTCATACCGACAATATATTGGCCTACATTTTGTGAAAATTTCAAAATAGAGCTTTTAAAGTTCTATACATGATTTTTGCATATAATTAAAATTCTATGAATGATTTTTCGCATTTACGTATAGCGAAATAGCTAGCAGAAAGTTTATAATTTTATAACCCTGCAAACTTCTAGAATTCATAAAAGATAAAATGTGGAGGGCACAGATATATCCATTTTATTATGATTCTATCCATGTACTAATAATTAACATTTTGAGATTTGAATAAATTATGATGGCAAAATTAATCAGATCGCTTACAGAGTACTATACAAAATGCCCAGTGTTTAAAGGTTATACAAAATGGTCTCAAAATCTACTACTTTTTGTGCTAAATTGTTGTAGAGGTGATTATATAGACTTGTTTTACATTTTTGTATGTTTTCAAACTGCCCAAGTTTGGAAATAGCAGCAGTAAAGTGCGACAATTTCACGCCCCTTTCAAAACGGCGAAAGCTGTGACCGCTTGATCTGTGACGTCACAACCTGATTACGATCTCGCTCAAATGCCTGTTGTGACGTCAAAATGTCAGCGACAGCACGTTAGAACTCCCACAGTTGGGTGAATCTTTCGTAACAACGCCCGACGTCATAGCCGTTTACGGCGCAATCGTAATCAGGTTGTGACGTCATGCACCAGAGGGCATGGCTCCAATACGTTTTCTCCGACATGTGTGCTATTCGCGTCCTAAAACCCACTTCGACGACATTATTCCAGAAAAAATACAAATTTCTTGTCCGTAACACTACTGGGTATGTTTTAATGCAAAGTAGTATAGAGTCATTCGGTATAACCTTTAAGTCCCTGAAACGGAATATAATCTTTTCAGCCCCAATACAAAAGCTTCCAAACTGTCACGGTAAGAGGGCGGTGTGGGGGAACGGGTTGCACGGCATACTCTGTATGACCTGTGCCCATTGTAATACGATGGAGTGCCCAATCAAACCAAAAGAGTATTTGCCCCTGTCCACCAGTGGGCGTTTAATGTACCATATATCATCACTCATGCATGTAGCAACATTGTATTGTGATGTCATGACTTATAACAAAGGACATTAGGCTGCATGTAAATATGATTTATAAATGACATCATTCAAGTTGGCATATACAATAGAAAATGTTGCCTTAAACGTGGATATGTACAAATTATACAAAATATTACATTGACAAATATTGATCTATCATGCCATGAACCAAGCTCAATTTTGAAGTTATTGGAAATGTCATTTGCTCTTTTTAATTTGCACTATTTCAGGTCTCCCTATCTCTTCTCATGTTACCCAGTCCACATTTTGTCCCCCGGCCTACTCGAGCGCCTATACCTAGAGCTGTCAGAATTGCACTACAATGTGGATTTCCGCAGACATTTCATGGAGATCATTGTTAAATTTGCGGAATTCTGCGGAAAGGTCATGCAATTTCCAGAATCTTTCTCTCTGGAATTCATGCAATTGTCTGCATGCACATTTTGCAGATATCTGGTTTTCCATTCTTGGACCCGCATTTTATTTTGTGCAGAAAGTTAGCGGAACTTGGGACTTTGAATTCTGTGTCCACAAAGATAGTGGAACTCCAGACTTCCAGAAAAGCAATGGAATTTGAACTGTCTTTACTCTTGGACAGAAAACGCCTGCATCTCAGTATGCACATGTGATCCAGTTTTTCACTTAGCCATGCAAACAAAATTAAGTAACACAAATGCCATAAGTAACATGTTTTAGACCTGAGAATGTAATCACATTTTTGACATGTTTAAAATTACATGTAGGCCCCTATTTTAACACAGTTAATACATATAGTGTCATCACCATTTTGTCACTGGTTGAAGTTCTGTTACAATATTCAGGTGGCCTAGCTGGTAATCATGACAAATTTACAAATGCAGAATGGCTGTAGTTCAATATGTTTAGCAATTGGTTTTGCTACAAAGTGATTCACTACATATAAGTACCGGGTATATACACTTTTAACAAATTTGTAAATAGCAAACTTGAAGCCAATATGCGTCGATATTCACCAGCACAACAGTTGATGTATTGGAGGACTTGGGGGGACTGTACATCAGGGCTCGAAATTTACTTTTTCAAGTGGTGAATCCTATGGACAACCACCTACATTAAGAATACCCTCTACAGTAAGACAACTATGGCCGCAATCAGACGACTATTTATCACTATAGCACCCTTAACCATTACCTTAATATTCACCAGCAAACTTTTGATGTAATGGAGGTCTCGGGTTGTACATCAATTAAGGCTCGAAGTTTAAATGGACAACCACTTTTGACATTCTGGATATGAATCATTTTTTTAATCATTTTATCCTTCAATTACATTCCATATTGGTCTCAAAAAGTTGTCCTTCTAATAACCTCAATATACATGTATGAATCCGGTAACTTAGTGATGTTAAAGATGTAATCAGCCTCAAAATCCATGGATTTTTTAAACTCCGCCCCATGCATCTTTTAGCAGGGAAGATTACTGAAGCATCATATGATTTATATTTGATGATAGTATACAACGAATGCAATGAATATATCTTGTCGAAGAAATTTGAAACTCTGCCCGCATCGACGGGTTAACTGTTTCGCCATTGAGTGTGTGTTGTACGCGAAGAGGGAAATGCTGTCACTGTGTAACGTACGAGTGACGTAGCAACGCTCATGAATCTGAATGCTGAAGAGCTGCAGCCATGGGACAACGTCCCGGCTCGTGCCTTATGTTTGGTAATGTCGCATAGCATATGTTGGTAGAACATGTAGAATGCACCATGCATGTATATGCTTGTTGACATGCCATGCTGTTATTTTTAAAGACTAATTTCTTCTATTTAATGAATAGTGGATGGTGAAAACAAGTTATTTTTTTGTGGTCAAATGAGTTTCATTTTGTACCTGTTGTAACATCTGTCACTTTTGCGGAGTTTGAGAGGCATCGATTTCAGCCTAGAATTTAGACTGGATCCAACCCCTGTTTCATAATGTATTTTAAACGGGAAACAAGAGGAAGTAACTCTGCCTATTAAGAAATGCTTTTTTTTTTCTCCCATTCTATTTATTAAAGATCATTTTATTATTAATAATAGTACATATGAAATAGAGACTCATCCAGTCTACCTAGAATTGAGACTCATTTTTATATCACCATGGGAATTTTGCTGGCTCAAGCATGTCAAGGGGTGAAATGGCATGCGCTGCTGTATATATTTAACCTGGGGCAGACATTCGGGCTCGCAATTTTGCTGATAGCACTGAACAAATCCCTAATAAAACACTGAAATGATAGGAGTAAGTGTCCCTGTAAGGTTCATGTTGTAAACCACATAAGATCCAATTAAACAGCATGAATATAGTCAGTTTTACCCATGGATCTGAAAGACGAGCCTGCAACGATTGCCTTAACCTTAAATCGTAGCATATTTTGCCACTTAATTAGCCAATTAAAATTCACAGAATGCAGCTATTCTGATACATCCCACTCAGAACATCGAAAATGATACGCAAGTTAATTAAGTATAGGCACAATCGGTCAGGTATTTATTAATATAGCAATCCAAATGAATGCCTCAGCATAAAATCATAGCATATGTTACAATTAGATAATTAAGCTGTTTGAATTTTCACGGAATGCAGCCATTCTGCAACATCCCTCACAGAACATGTGTGTGGAGTATGGGCACAATCAGTCGAGTATTTATCAATATAGCACTCGTAACCTTTACCTTAATATTCACAAGCAAATTTTGATGTGATGGAGGAATCGGGACTTTTACATCAGGGCTCGAAATGTACTTTTTTAAGTGGTTTCCCATGGATAACCACTTTTGACATTCTGCTTGTCCCAGATATAAATCACTTGTCTCAAAATTTTTATCATTTTATCCTTCAATTACATTCCAAAAAAGAGTCTTTCTGATAACTTCATGTTATGAAGCCGACTGGTATGTCCTGTTAAATATTGTCACATCAACATTTTGGTCGTTTTGTCTGTACAGTCGGAACCAACCCTACACATATCATGTGAATGATTACCAGAAAAACCGGTCACGTCTAAGTCATCTGAACAGTCGGAACCAACCCTGCACGTATATATATCACCTGATGATTACCAGGAAAGCTATGTCACATCTAGCTAGGTCGTCTGAACAGTCGGAACCAGCCCTAGATACGTATCATCTGTTGCATATGCTACTGAAGGAAGAAGGGAAGCACTACTTCTGTCTGTACTGTGTCTGTTGCATGCATGCTGCTGAAGACCCTGGAGTATCTGTGTCTGTTGCATATGCTGCTGATGGTAGTTCCGGTGTCTGTTGCATATGCCGCTGAAGGCAGAAGAGAGTATCTGTGTCTGTTGCATATGCTGCTGGAATTCGCACTAAATGTAGCTGCGTCTGATGTTGCATATGCTGCTGAGGACTGAAAAATAAAATTTGAGCATATAGTTTAAATACCAACAACATACGGTCATTCTAATTTCATTATTAAGATTATATGCCCATTATCTTTGAAAATGAACCCAAAACTCCGCAAGGCTTTGGTGTAAGACCTCCCATTGAAAAGGTAATATCCTGGACAAAAGACTGACAATACAACTTGCAACAGATCCTTTGTCAATTATATTTCGTGAGTCTTACACCAAATCGTTGCCCAAAACTCCACTAATTCAAACACAATAAAGGGAGATAATCTGCTTGTAGGAATTACAAGTACATGTGGAAATGATCACACAAGTACATGTATCCGTTCCCCCAAACGACTAGCATTTAGTTCGAGACAATTTCAACATCATCAATATGATCATTGATAATCATCAACTCAGTACTTACATATACTCACTCATCTATACATCACCAGCACCAGAAGTGAATAGTTATTCACCCTGATATATAATTATAAGGCTCTGAACATATAATATATGGCATGCATGGACAGACCTTTATCAGGCTGATATCATGCAGCTGAAGCGTCGCGCATATAATAATCTGGTCTCCATGGTATCGCAAACTCGGTATTCCTTGATATATGTGTATCCTTCAATATATGATAAATACATGTAAGTTATGACTTGGATGCCTGATCAGGGACATACATGTATCCAGGGATTTTTTGGGGACGCCTGTTTTGGCTTTTTTGGGGGACATTTGTCACAACTGGACTGGAGAATTTGGGCGCCCATACCTGTTTTGGCTTTTTATCGGTATCAAAATGGCCCTGGATATGTCTGTGCTGATATAAAAAAAAAAAAAAAAAAAAAAAAAAACACAATGTGATAATCTATATATGTTCATAGGGTATCTACCCATTTCTATATCAGCCTTGGTACATGTCAGCCCGAGACCTCTATATCAGACAAGGGCTGATCGATGTCAGAGGCGATATGGAAGTGGGCTGGTATATCATACTAAATCTGTTCATCACAGATTTCCTGGATAAAGAGCAAAAATCCATATCACGATATGGGTGGCATGGGATTTGGTGCAGAGTATCCACTGGGCAAATTGTTCAAAGGCAAATATGTGATAAATATAGTATTCCTGGTGTCTTACTTCTGTCAAAGAAAGGCTGTGATACTTACGTGAACACATTCATCCTCAATCACTCCATCCTCCATATTAGGGTCCTCATCAACTTCTGGTATAACCTATCCAAAACAAATAAAGACTAACTGTAAAGTTGCATGCATGAAATAGTTCTTTTATATATATATTTTTTTTCATTCAAATAATGCAAAATGCAATTGTACTATTAAGTCTCAAAATGGATATTTACATGCAAATAAATGTGTGTAACTAGGCCCGTATGCTGGGGAGGGTGGGTGTGGTTCGGTGGGTGTGTATGCTCAAGACCTAGAACAAACTAAAGACAATGTATTTAACTGTACTGGTGCAAGCTAGACAAAATATTTTATATCCCCCCTTCCCCCCTCATGCCCCCGCCCCCTCTCCATCCCCTATAGGATATACCATCCCAACACCTTGGTAGAATTGTCGCCTAGCTAGACAAATTATAATTTGGACTGATAACCACACAGTAAGTTAACACATGTGCATGGTTACCTAAAGCATGTAGCTTCTTTTTGCAGTTCTATCATCCCCCTCCCCCCCCCAACCACACCCAAAAGCCATTTATCTTCACCACTTTTCAGCCTTCCAATCTCTGTCATCCCCTTATTTCTAGACCCAACCGATCAGTGTTGAAAATTATTGCCGTACAGTAAAAATTTTTAAATGACCTCCACCACGGGCACTGCCTACATGTTTATTGGTATGGCGCTAAACTTACATGGGCGAAACTCAATCGCAAGTGATGTCTCAAGACAATGTACCTGTAGACGTGTACATACATGTGCACGAAACATGTAGCAATTCTGTTAGCCTGTGAGAATTTATTGCCTCGAAACGAAATTTAAAAACAGTCTGTAGGTGGCGCCACCTATAAGCAGGCATGGACACAATGCCAATCTAATTAAAATTGAATCCTATATCTGCTCCCCCATTTGGATATGCAACATGGTGCTTGTCACAACCAGCTTGCAGCAACTTGCATGTCAACCAATCCCGATAGTGCTTTGAAGGGAACATAATGTTAGGGGCTTTTTGGTTGGCTCAGCCAAATAAGATACCACACTGGCGGGGTATCTTCAGCATGTTGCCGCGCTCCCGTCAGGTTGGCGCCATGATGTGGGTAGCTTTGTAACCTTGAGTTGAAGCGGAGACGAGGACCCTATCCCCCTCCCAGACTGCAAGTAATGGAGTTAAAATGTGATCGCGAAGTCATAAAACTATTAAATATTCATGAACGTCCTTCAATTGAAATCAGTAAGATCCTATAGCGACACGTTGGAAAGCATTGATAGGATATTAATTTATTAGAATTGGGCACAATGCAATGTCAAGCGATGTCACCAGAAGACATACCCACATACCAGAATTGGTTGAATCTAGGGAAAGTTTATATTGCCAGGAAAGAAACTTGGAACACATGGCCGACGGATAGACAGATATGGCAAGATGGACGGATCCAAATACTATAATACTCCAGCCATGCACTTCGGTGCACCAGGGGACATTTACTGGTGTGAGCGCCACAGTAATTTGTCTGCTACTTAATTGATGCGATGTTTCCAAAGTGAATTGGAATGTTTAATATTCATGAAATAGCCGATAGCCTACTGCAGCTGAAAATCATAGCTAAGGCTAGAAAGATAGACTTTTGCCTCAGGAGACCGTCCGGCACAGAATTTGAATTTGATCCAGTCTAGTCTACCTCTAAAGTTAGAGGCAAGTCTCAGTAAACTGCATGTGCACATAGTATGGGTGGCAGAATTTCTTAGCTCTGTTCAATAATCCACTCTATCGCCGGGGAAAAAATACAGAACTCTCTTCTCAAACTTCACAACACCCGCCAATAAATTCCATTATTATCAGTTGCCGGGACATTCTTTGTAAGATCCCTACTTTCCGCAATCAATTATTAAAGCTCATATCAGTCGGGGGAAAAATGAGATTTCGGGTCACGGGCCAATAATGATGAGTTACATGTACAGTACTGCTGAATATCGGTTGGACCCCTGACCTTTGACACAGATATGTGGCGTCATGAATGCCTGTGATCACAGCTGCCTGGCTGTGGGATATTGGATGGTCTATGTCTATACGTATGAAATTTTTCAATAAATAAAAATCAATAAATATAATTTTAATCAACTAGTGGTTTTCTCTTTCATCTTTGCTTTTTTTTTCATGTCATAGAGGTCAGGGTATGAAAGAGAAAATCATTTACAAAAAATACTTAAACAAAAAATCGATTCTAAAAAAAAGATTTCAATTTTCATAATTTATTGAAAATTTTTATAGACCATCCAATCTTACAAGCCAGCTGGGCAACTGTGTCTGTCATGTGATCTCATCATGACTATACTCAATGGTCAATGACAAGAAAATTTTAGGGCAAATACACGAGAATGGACAAGTCAGAGAGCCTGCGCAATTTCACAATCGAGCTAACTCGATGAAGAACTATTTTGAAACTGGTAATAATAGTGTGCCGGTAGATTTTGTCGGGAAATAATTCTTTTATTATCGGCACGCTATCAATAATTAGCAGCCCGTCATAGGCAGGTAAAAAAGTATAATGCCCTAAAAAAGCATATATCCTACGATATGAACATCATGGCCATCAGTCCCAGCAATTCTAAATCTGCCCCCCCCCCCCCTTTCCAGGGAAGCCCAAAGCAATTTACAGACATTTTGCATAAACAATCACACCCACCCCCTACCGTAGTTCAACAAGCTGAACCCTGCTGACATTTAATTTTGTGATATTGACAATGCATTGTCAATATCACAAAATTAAATGTCAGCAGGGTTCAGCTTGTTGAACTAACCCCCCCCCCATCCCCTCGAGAAGACTGCTTCCATTCCTTGTTGCCTGTAGGCCTGACGACTTGATTTAATTTCAACATATCTTGTGATTGCTTGAAAACTGATGACTGATCAATGCTCTCAAACCGACACAATGATTGCAAAAAATAAAATACTTTTAAAATAACTCAATTATATATAAAAATAATAATAATAATCGGACAACAAAATTATTGACTATGTAAAGAAATATTCTTGTGGCTTTCTTTTTTTCTTTTGAAAAATGGGGATAATAATATTTGTTTTTGGTACAAATTCGCTCATACCTCACAAATACTGCCAAAACGTGGAGAATTACACACGGTCCCTTAAACACTGGAATAGCACACCAGCGCTGAAGCGGCCGGATTCAGAACTAGGAGAACTAGCGTATTCTAAAGCATTACACGGCAGGGGAAGCAATCCTGAAACAAAACCATCTCGTCATTTTATCATGGTATTTTGATCTTGTGCTATTTGCAGAAATATATCTGACCAATTTCATTTGCGTAAGTCGAAAGAGAAAACAAAAATTGACGCTATGGCCATGGGTACCTTGAGAATAGATGAAACACTACTCACCCAGATTCGACGATACTTCGGCCAAAACACGAATTTGAGGCCGGCTGTCTTCCTTGTGGTCCATTGTTTCGTTATTTATGATTTGTACGGGAGAAAAGAGTCTGGTACCCCAAATAAAAATGAACTGCATTCTACCTTCTTGAGATTTGTGAAGAGACGGTGGAGTTTCGTCGACACTGCAAATAGCACAACTCGAATTTCCTCACGACAGCACGTTAACCTCAGCGTCTGTGAACCACGTGATCTGGCACATGGAGCTGCCGTCTGCACATGTTCGCTCAACTGTTCGACTGTGTTAGTAGTGAGAAAAGAGACCATCTCCGTTTATTTTGGGTATGTAGACGAAAGTCATATTTCATGTTGCCGGCTGCCTTGAACTGGTTGAGTGGGCTTCCCATCTCTTTTTGACCTTAAAGGAGTACTTACCTTATTTTTGAGTGTGACTATATTTATCAGCAATCGTATTTCAAACCTTATTGTGTAAAACTTATGTTGATAGAATGCGAAATAAAGGAAATATTGATTATTTGTTGCTCGCAACGGCGTGCACTGGGCGCCGCCATTGCACCACTGCGTGACGTTTTTAGATGAGCGGAAGTGAGTTTATACTCGTCTAAAAACGTCACAACGTCATGGAGATTTAAGGTTGATCGTGCTGGTCATGCCGATAATTCGAAGGAGAAGGAACCCAGTAAATTCAAAGACGTTCTAGTTGATTTTAGTAGTTCAAGTGTAATCATGAAAATGTTTATGAACTTAGAAGCATCGTCGTTCAACTGAAACCACTCGACAATTGCAGAGGACACAGTTTACCGTTCAGTTTCAAACTTTGTCCAAACTGAATCGGACAAGTCTCAGTTGAAAAACTTGGGGAAGAAATTTTTCAGTTGGCGAAAATAATCTAAACCAATTTCCTTTTAGGAATCCCCCTCGTGGGATATGCCGCGTCAATTCATTCCTTGAATTAAAACTCGAACCCAGATTAATTCAAATGCCGTCGTTGGAACGTCCCTGGATCAAGCGTTAGCCGTGACGTTGTCCTGAATGCTGACGTCATCAGTCACGTCATCACACAGGCAATATGGCGGCGCCCACGTCGACCTCAAAGCGGAAACATAACTTCACAAATTGTAATAAAAATAATAGGTTATCGCCCTCAACGAAAGTAAAATAGTTGGTTATATTTCTTTAAGAGTCTAACCTTTCTAATAGGAACCTACATAAAATAAGTTAAGTACTCCTTTAACGTACATATTTCAGTATGCATTTTTATATGAGCTTGGACACTTTGAAAAACTAAAATATTTCACTGTAATTTCACGGCATATTTGAAAACATTTATTAGTCGTTAAAGGTGTTCCATTACAAACATATTAAACGATCCTTACAAAAATGTATGCGAAAAAGCCAAAACAAGACTATGCAAAGGTATATGGACAGAGCAACTATTTCTACTGCTATTAAATATTATGTGTTATTTCGTGTCCGTGTAGGCTGCTGATCTTTGAACAGCTAAATGGACAGCGGGAGCCCTTGTATGACTTTTCACCAGTATGTGTCCTTTCATGTGCCTTTACGCTCCCTTTGTGTATACAGCTGTATTGACAGCGTGAATAATTGTATGGCTATTTCCCAGTATGTGTCCTTTCATGTTTCTTTAGGTTCCCCTAATGTGAACAGCTATATGGACTGAGTGAACACTTATATGGCTTTTCACCAGTATGTGTCCTTTCATATGTGCCTTTAGGTTCCCTTTCTGTGAACAGCTATATGGACAGAGGGAGCACTTGTATTAGAGACCCCAACAGTTTTTTCATCTTATTTATTTTGGACTAGTTTAGATTTGATTTCATAGGAGGCATTTTTTGAAGTTCAACGCTTTTTAAATTTTCGAAAACGAATCAAAACTTGATTTTATGCAGATTTTTGAAGTTATTTTATTCCAGTGGTTTATCGGAAATCAGTCTATATTAAAACAATGGGAGATTATTGGGTAAAATTGTACACAATTATGAGTAAATTTCTACAAAAACGTTTTCCTTTCTTTTAATTTCAGGACAATTTTAATAAAATTTGGTAGTCAGGGGTTTTTGAACATGCCAGTTCTGCTGGTGGGCATTTTGTCGACGCCGCGGCAATATTTAGCTGCCTAATTTGCATAAATTTGCATAATGGAACAGCGTTTTACTATAGTACCAGGGTACCTGCATTGAAACAGGTATCAAATGTCACCAAAATTCCTAAATGTGAACTTGAATTTTATTGAGAAAAAGATTGAACCCATGGACAACCTGAATATTGCCACCCCACATAATTATCTCTGCCCACTGACATTCATTTCCATAAATGTCTTACTCAGTATGGAACATTCATTTTACTTGATGATGTATATTCTAATTTTCTAATAAAAGTGATAAGAAATCAATTAATTGATAATTATTTTAAAATCAAATCAGTTGAAGAGCCCACATTTGTTCATTCTGTAGTAAAGTAGATGAAGCACCATTGTCAGCCAGAAGGAAAAACGTTCCAGTGAGTGGAGTTAAAAAAATGTTGTTGTTGTTGTAAAATAAAATAAAGTAACACAGACTGATAAAACTTACTTCATCACGACTATTTTATACGCTATTAATTTTTTTTAATCATAAAACATTTTAAGAAATATTATTCTGGCGAAATAAATTCAACATTTCAACTGCTTTGTTTCAAATTGCAAGTTTAGTCCACGCTTTCAAGTTCAATTCAAGGGAGATTACTACTAACATGAGTGGAGCTGTTTTCTCAATACCCGCGAAAACGTCAACCGCATGCTGTACCAGCTGGACGTGGTAAGGAGAATTCCATGGTAAACCATCAAACGACTTGCGAGATATTTACTGTCGTGGAAATTGACATTGTAATACATTCTGAGATATCACATATTAATTTATACATTAAACAGTAACAATAGCGCAAAATTTATAGCAAAATAGATCGTTTTTCGCCAGCATTCAACCTCAACAAACGCTATCAAAAGGGTGCCGCCATTTTAGACGGGAGACGCCATCTGGTGTCATGACCTCGTTACCCCTGGTTACGTGGAACAACAAGACGTTTTGCTCTTCGCGGGACGTCCAAGTCTAAATAAATTCGGGATTACGACATGAGCCAGTGCAATTTCTATTCATTTATCAGTCAGAACAATGACACGAACATTTAAATAACGGACTGCCACTGTTAACTCGGTCATTCTCATCGGAGACAGCATTCGCGGTCACGCAAAAGGGCCGCAAAACGGGCTATGAAAAAACTGAAGCACGTTTTGATCGAGTTAATATTCTTGCGATATTCTGTGAGAAATTATGAGAATTTTAAGACCAAATTGAAAGGGAAAAACCCACTGGCTCATATCGTTAGGGATCATGCAAGTTGAGGACTTTTAAAAATGCGTCGCCATTTTCCACGGCGACCAGACGCGTGTGCAAAATGAAGTGAACTCCAGAACTGCTCTCTGCCAATGACGAAACATTTTATGGACTAATTCAAATACCATCGACAACAGAACATTATATTTACTTAATCCAAGTAATTTTCACAGTTAATTAAGGCAAAAATTCATGTTTTATGACCTTTTCCGACACCACATAATTTGTGTTTACACACGCAATTCGCATGGCAGCTCATACGGCTGTTGGGGTCTCTACTTGTATGGCTTTACACCAGTATGTGTCCTTTCATGTGCCGTTAGGCTCCATTTGTGTGAACAGCTATATGGACAGTGGGAGCATTTGTATGGCTTTTCCCCGGTATGTGTCCGTTGATGTTCCTTAAGATGCCCTTTATCCGCACAGCTGTATGGGCAGAGGGAGCACTTGTATGGCTTTTCACCAGTATGTGTCCTTTCATGTGCCTTTAGGTTCCCTTTCTGTGAACAGCTATATGGACAGAGTGAACATTTATATGGCTTTTCACCAGTATGTGTCCTTTCATGTGCCTTTAGGTTCCCTTTCTGTGAACAGCTATATGGACAGAGGGAGCACTTGTATGGCTTTACACCAGTATGTGTCCTTTCATGTGCCTTTAGGCTCCATTTGTGTGAACAGCTATATGGACAGTGGGAGCATGTGTATGGCTTTTCCCCGGTATGTGTCCGTTGATGTTCCTTAAGATGCCCTTTATCCGCACAGCTGTATGGGCAGAGGGAGCACTTGTATGGCTTTTCACCAGTATGTGTCCTTTCATGTGTCTTTAGGCTCCCTTTGTGTGAACAGCTATATGGACAGTGGGAGCATTTGTATGGCTTTTCACCAGTATGTGTCCTTTCATGTGCCTTTAGGTTCCATTTGTGTGAACAGCTATATGGACAGAGGGAGCACTTGTATGGCTTTACACCAGTATGTGTCTTTTCATGTGCATTTAGGCTCATTTTTTGTGAACAGCTGTATAAACAGTGGGAGCATTTGTATGGCTTTTCCCCAGTATGTGTCCGTTCATGTTCCTTAAGGCGCCCTTTATGCGCACATCTGTATGGACAGAGGGAGCACTTGTATGGCTTTTCACCAGTATGTGCCCTTTCATGTGCCTTTAGGTTCCATTTGTGTGAACAGCTGTATGGACAGAGTGAACATTTATATGGCTTTTCACCAGTATGTATCCTTTCATGTGCCTTTAGGCTCCATTTTTGTGAACAGCTATATGGACAGTGGGAGCATTGATATGGCTTTTCATCAGTAAGTGTCCTTTCATGTGCCTTTAGGTTCCATTTGTGTGAACAGCTGTATGAACAGAGTGAACATTTATATGGCTTTTCACCAGTATGTATCCTTTCATGTGCGTTTAGGCTCCATTTTTGTGAACAGTTATATGGACAGTGGGAGCATTGATATGGCTTTTCACCAGTATGTGTCCTTTCATGGTCCTTCAGGTTTCCTTTCTTTGAACAGCTATATGAACAGAGTGGGCATTTAAACGGTTTTTCGCCAGTATGACTTCCTTCATGTCTGTCAAGGCTCTCTTTGTACCTACATCTACATGGACAGAATGTAAATAAATATGGTTTAGTGTCCGTATGTCTCATTTCATGTCTGTCTAGATTTCTTTTTTGTAAACAGCTATATGGACAGCACAAGCATTTGTATGGCTTTTCACCAGCTTTAATAACTCTTCCAGGTGCCATTCTTCCTTTAATGTCCGTTTCTAGATTGCAATCTGTTACAGATTCGTTGGGCAGTTTTGTATTTTCTCTCGTCTTGAAGTTCACCATGTACATGGTAACAGGAAATGGAATGCCAGAGAACAAATCATCCACACGTGTCTGCTCGTCACCAGAACACTTCTTGACAAAGGCCTGAATTGAAAAAAAAACCATCAGCCTTATTTGTATAACAACACCTTTCAACTTCAATACGCTCAGTTATTAAATAGATGTTCAAAAATCTGCTTGCAAATACTTACAGTTTGTGAATTTAATAAGCTGCTAGATCATATTAAAACCAGATCTAAAAATAACGCTCCATATCTTGCATGTCGCTATCAGATTTGGGCCAAGAGCCGGGCTTCTTTGTTGAAGGACCTAGCTGTCGGCAGATCAAGGTCACATATCTGACCCCTCTCACTTTGCAGCGATATGTCAACAAGTGTACAGTATATGTAAAACTCATCTTGTCATACACTTTAACTTGTACCATCAGATCGATATTATATTCTCTGGAAATCGTGATATTCGATTATACATTACTACAATTTAGATATATCAATCAATTCAAAGATATATTTCTGTGTTCATAATATCACGAGATCATCTTGTCTGCCCCACACAGTTGTGACCTCCTGACGTTGACATTTCAAACATACATCCCTAAATCGTAGGAAGATCTGTGATTGGTCCACACTCATAACTTGGAAATGGTGGTGTTGATGCCAGATCTACATGAGCAATAGTTGGGATGGAGAGCGGTTTTTGTAGATCTGCGTTTTAATCAGATTGACAAATATTTTTCTTGGCTTACCGGTACTTGTTCACATGGATCATACTCAACACCACCTTGTTGTTCTCCATCCTCATACTGGGCTGTTGGTTCTGTTTTCACTGTTACATCTCCATCTTCCATAAATATATTTGCAGAATGCGGGTAGGTTATCCCATCATCTTGCACCAATGACCCTGTCTCTTGATCAAGAGACTCAAGTTTCACTGATAAGTCTTCCATTGTCCTCTCAGTTATGATAGACAATTTAGTCCCACTGAAATAAAACCACACAAGAATCATGCTTACACAACGTGATCACTTTTGTTCATTGCTTGAACGAGAATGTGAGGTAATCGGTCATTAGTGTAAACGTCTAATCTTAAAGAAATAGTTAATGTACCTGTGAACAATGTTGTCGAACACTACAAAACCGTAAAAGGGACATCGTAAAACAAATTCTTGGACACTATACTTTTCTTCAACAGTGGATTGAAAGTGACAATTTGGGGTATAATATATTTTTCACAATTGGTGGATTGGAGACGGTACATCGGAGATGATACTTTTCTACAACACCTACAATACCCCGCCCCGTTCCCTTTTCATTCTTGGGTGAAAGAATCACTCCGGCACAACAACCAGAGGCGTAGGAACGTAAATGAATAGGAGGGTGTTGGCAAAACTTTCAAAAGTCAGTGACCCAGCAGGGGCTACGGAAACAATATCTGATTGCCCCGAACAACGATCACAGCACAATTAGGCCAGGGTGCAGGATCCGCCTAGGCCCCAGAGGCTCCGGGGTTCTAGATTGCAGAAGATGCATTCTGAGCTATTTCTGGCACATAAAATACCATGTTGAAAATGTGGGTTCGAATAAAACATTTACAGAGTCTAGACCCACATTCTCCTCCAACAAACAAAGCGGAACTTGCTTGTGATGTATTTTGGTGTTCTGAATCTGTCCCAGTCTCAGCGTTAACAGAGGGTGTATCGTCAACCTCTTCGCCTACAGAGGATTCACGAGAAAAAATATTTCAGAATTGACAAATGTCAGACTGAATACAGAATAAAAAGGTTAGACTGTGAACAGAAGTATAAAAATTTCTACGAAACAATGAAACGTCCAAAGAAGCGCCCGAGAAAGCTGGAGAGTAGACAACGCCCAGGTTTCTATCGACGAGATTCCAAGACAAAATGATGATTATAGGCCTATAGATTTATTGGAATCTGGGACGAGTATAGAGGGATATGAAACGCGGCTCCTCTCTTTGAACTAGGGTTTGTCTCGCTTATTGATATGTTAATGAGTGATCAGTGATTGGTTAATTAGTATGCCTCGTCACTGGTTGGCTTTAGTGCGCAAAAGACCGTCACGTGTGCTTCGCTGCGAGTCCCGCCCTGTTTCGCTGGTCAATGCTGGGCGAATACACGTGCTTGTCAACAAGGCTCCATTAACGTGAACACCAGTCAACTCAATTTAGGCCAAGATTGGTGACAAAAAAAAATCCTTTAAAGCTTAACGAGTGGCAAAAGGAATACATCATGCAAACGACAAGAAACACATCTAGTGCACAGAGAAAAACAAATCTAAAAAAACATTTGACCCAAAAGAGTAGTTCAATCACAAAAACGTACAAGAATTGTGAGATTTGTTCAGAATTCTACATATTTGGCATTTTTACGATTTTCACCAACAATTATTTACAAAAACGAAAATGGAAAATTAAAACATTTTGCGTACTGTCAATGACATGCTTGCATATTTTGTAAAAACTAGCACAGATATACTTCATAAATTGAGATAAATGAGAAGTTTGATCACAAAGAAGGGGAAAAATGAGTTTTTCCTTGCCGCTCCAGCCGCTCAGTTATCGGCAGCGCAGAGCGGTCGAAAGTTGTCATGAAAATATGCATCTTTTCGATGAAAATCCCTCAAAAGGTTCTCCGCTAAGAATAGTACCCGTCTCGATCAAATAATCTGATGCAAATTACTGCAGAAGAACGTTTATAAATTTGGTAAAATCTGGAATGAATTCGTGACGAAAACTAGGCGATGCAAAGGCCCAAGCGCGTAGAGCGCGAGACCTGGCAGGCGAGACATACGTTCAGCGTGAGCTCGCGGCGGCGCCTTTGATGTCGGGGTACGTTTCATATCCCTTTAATATTCGTCCCAGTTGGAATGTGCACTTAAAAGGTACAGACGGCGTTGCTGACGGTTAAATATTACAGGTCAGCAGAGCCATCTGTACATTTTAATAATAATGCTGACGGTAATTATATACACGACACTTTAGTGATTAGGACAGAACATTGCACTGTGGTGAAATTTTATTGAGCGGACGGTACACTTAAAATACCGGTATAAACAGTTTATGTGATCCTTGCACCATATCTGTAATATCTATGTGGGGACATGGTCAGTTAGGGTGCCGAAAGGGTATGTGTGTGGAATAAATTAAAAGCCCCCCCACCCGCTTCCGACGCCACTGAGTAAACGGATGTGTTGTGGACAAAAGTACACCAGCCAAATACGGTATCTTCTGTAACACAAGGTTTATTTATTGATCAATGAATCTACAGAACCCAAAGATTACCTCTCTGAGGCGAGTGGAAGGTTAAAGTTACATGGAACCAAAAAATATTTAGCTCAGATGTAGGATAAAATTCCTCAATACAGTGTTCGTGTAAGGTTCATGAGAGTTTGAGAACAAAGGATATGCTTTAACTTTCATGCTTAAGTTTTCATGCATGCCATCAGAGGTTTTGTGTGTGGCTGTGTTTGCTCTGATAGACCTATACTTACACAATTTTGGCTGCCACTGATGTCTATACTGTTTGTTAAATCTTCCTATGTCTGGCCTTCTTGAGACAAAAAAAAATAGCGGACGTTCAACCGCAACATTTTCTGAAATGTGCGCGCCACAACAAGCGGCTCAATACAAGGGTAGTAATAAAAAGAATCACCGAGGAGTTTCACGAAACGCGGACTATACAATCCATCATCTACGGTGCAGTGACACAGGACACTCGGTGTAATTCTGTGGTTCGTGATCTCCCTGTCCAGCCTATACTTACAGCATTATGTAGATTTTTTTCCATCGATAGCCAGTGTAAATTCCTACGAAGTAGGCTCTCAGTTGCAAATTGTCCGGTAATAGAATAGAATAGATTTTATTTAGCTGATCAAAGCACCCGTTAAGGGTATGACAATCACATATAATACATTAATGATTTTAGTTCATTTGTTAGATAATTTTTACGTATATTAATATCAATATTAATTATGGAAGACTTTTCTTATTTAATATATGGTACAATTGATCTACCTCAACATGGTAAATCGAGCACCATTAAATTAATAATCAATAATTCGATTCAATTATACAATTAGCTTGCACAGAGCAATTATAATCATTTAGAATAGTAATTCGATTGTAATCTGAAAAAAATGCAACAATCTCATTATAACAATTAAGGCACATGAAGGTACCAATTAGATAGATCGAACACCCGGTGACCATCAGGGAAGCAAACCTACCATAGCAGATGTCACAGCAAATCTAGATACAAAAGCAGTGTGGATGAACACAGCAAAGCTGGTGACAATTACAGGATCCCCACAAGTCATTAGGTGACAAGCTGAGGAGGAGTGGAAACTTAGAGATGACTGAAGCAATAAAACATTTTCTATCCTCAGAATAATGAGGGCAGGTCATGACAAAATGCACCTCATCTTCAACTTGATGGAGAGAACACATAGTATAGATTCTTTCCTCTGGCTTTTTATTTCTGTATCGACCAGCTTCAATTTCTAGGTGATGAGCACTAACTCTAAGACGTGTTAAATTCTCCCTTATTATTCGCCATTTCCAGGCTGAAATCCTTATATTTCCTGGAAAATGCAAATGCGTTCAATTCTCCCCAAATATCACGGCCATAAAGTATAATTGGCTTGATAGTGTGGTCGAATAAGTGAAGGGATGTATCAATATCTGGCTTAAGATCACCAAAGGACTAAAAAAGCATTGAGGCCTTTCTTGTATAGTTAAGATTTTGCATATGAAAAGGTTCCAGAAGCGGAGAAAAACACACCGAGGTATCTGTAGGTTTGGACACATTCTAAAGTTTGGTCACCAATGAAAAAATCTTTTTGCAATAACCTGCCTCTTTTGTTGAAAGTTACTATTTTGGATTTATCAGCATTAACAGTTAGGCAAGATGCATCACAAAATGTTTGAAGTTTAGTTAGACAATGTTGTAGACCTTCGGAAATAGCTGATAGTAAAATTACATCATCTGCATACATAAGACAGTTTAAGGTGGAGTTACCTAACTTAACTGGATCACAGCTATTATCAAATGACTCCGGAATATTATTAAGGAAAATATTAAACAAGGCAGGACTAATTGAATCTCCTTGATGTACACCACCAGTCAGTCCATCCAAATTCTTTCTATGGTTGGCCATCCCTGCCACAAGTCGTCATTTTATACCACGGTATAAAATAAGTTTAAAAAATGCCTGTAAATATTTTGTATTATGGTATGAAATCGCCAAGCCTGCCACAATTCGTATTTAAGGGATGCCAATAATTATTTTGTACCATGGTATAAACTCACCAAGCCTGCCACAATGCCTGTAAATAATATATACCGGTACCAAGGTATAAAATCGCCAAGCCTTACACAATTCGTATTTACGGGATGCCAATAATTATTTTGCACCATGGTATAAACTCACCAAGCCTGCCACAATGCCTGTAAATAATATATACCAAGATATAAAATCGTCAAGCCTGCCACACTTTTAAATGGTTTAAACCATGCTAAATTTAGCCGTGAGTCGTAAATAACTCGTTGTCTTATTTACAAGATGCCTGTCAACAATATATACCAAGGTATAAAATCGCCAAGCCTGCCACAATTTGTATTTACAGAAAGCCTGTAAATAATATATACCAAGGCGTAGAATCGTCAAGCCTGCCACAATTCGTATTTACATGATGTCTGTAATAATATATACCATGGTACATATTAATTTAGCCGTGAGTCGTAAATAACTCAATGTCTTATCAAGAATATTAAATTTGAATGATTACACTTGTGACATGTGTAGACATATGGCCACGTGAGCAAATAGGAATTGGACTGATTTTCGAAATCCTCACTTAGGTTGCTTTGCTCCATAAGCACCATTAGATTTTCTTGAGAGGGAGACTTCCTCGTTTTTTTTTTAAATAAAGCAGGAACCGTAGGCATAAATAAACGAAGATATAAAGGGGGAGCACTTTCTGCCCCTCTCCATTCTATGGTGCACCCTGAATGTCCCAGGCCAGATGGCGTTAATACACTAATTTCTCTACCATGTATATTTTATCGGATGAGCTAAGTTAACAAGTCCTTTAGTACACACTGCATATATTTGTCACCATATCTAATCCTCTGATTCTATCTCATAGCACAACTCTTTGTACTGTGCGCTGAGGTGGCATGGCTGGAAAATGTACATTTCCCGCTAAATCAGAAGAGGGAAAGGGGCCTAAAGCTCGGCTCCAATTTTATAAAATCTCACACCATTGATGGGAGATAAAAAAAAACAAAACAGGAAGCCGTATTTCACGATTTACGGCCAAATTAATTTGTACCATGATATATATTATTTTCAGGCATCCTGTAAATACGAATTGTGACAGGCTTGCCGATTTTATAGGCTATCATGGTACAAAATAATTATAGGCATCCGGTAAACACGAATTATGGCAGGCTTGGCATTTTACACCATGGTATATATTATTTACAGGCATCCTATAAATATTTTATACCATGGTATAAAATGACGAATTGTGGCAGGCATGGTCAGCAATGCCTTTCATCGGGAACCGTTGACATTAGAACCTTGACTTTTGACATTCACGTGCATTAGGAGCTGGCCTACTTTTGATGAAATTTAGGGACTAATCCAGGGGGACTACCGCGAAACCGGATACCCGCGAAACCGCAAAAAAACATTCTGCGCAAAACCAATGCGCAGTGGGTTGAAACCATGCTAAAATGGCGGCCCGCGTGAATTTTGTCAAGAAGCGTGATGCGAGTGTGAAAATTTAGTCTCTCCACCTCCTGTACACAGTAAATAATCGATTGTTTCTTCGATAAATAATACAATTAAGTCCATTAGATTGATTCAGCTTAAGCCGGTGCTAGGGGCCGTGTGGATACTTAATAGTTTCCACATGAACATCTGCAATAAAGGCGCGGCTTTTTTTTTTAATTCTTTATTCGGCTTGGGCATAACCTGCCCCTCGCCACATAACATGGTACATATACAGTAATGGTCAGAGCAGTCAAACACATGGATTGTAACAGACTAGGTCCATTTGATACTCACTAATGCTGAAACATATGACTGAAAAATGTGAAAATGAGCTGATAGACCATCAATGTACAAAGTGTGCATCTCTTAACAGATGCTAAGGCTACGTCCGAGAATCCACAGTATTCTCGGGTCTGAATGTTAGGTGTCGAAGAAATACTTTCCTGTAGAGTCCTACGGTTGCTTTTTAGTCACCAGACGTCAATTTTTCCCACATCTTGCATGTCGCTCCAATTTAAGCCTCCTACGTGCATGGAAATGTTTTCTTTCATGCTGCCTCAAGTGTTCGTTTTTCAAACAGCTGTATGAACCGAGTGAGAATCATGTTTGGCCTTTCAATAGTATGTATCAGTTCAAGAGCTTAGACCACTACAAAAATAGTCCCGATTCGTTGACCCCCTTTAGGCAACCTCAGCCAATGTGTTCTCGACAAGCCAAGATTTGTCCACGCACCTCCACATCATTTTGGACCATTATTGCCAATTTATGCCCACGCCTATAGCTGGGAAATACGGACTTTATATTCCTAAAATAGCATGTTCGTGTTTACAACATTTATGATAGTCCCTGGTAATACACCATCTTTTATAATATTTTATCCATAAAAAGTTACTATGTCTATGTCTTTATTTATGTTTCAGGTGAAATGTTATTCAATGGAAGATGTGATTAACATTCACAGTATGAAGATATATGCAGCCCAGTGTGCATAATGTGTAGTTAATTTCCCATATACCGGACATGTTCAAACCACAATCATAGCTCAAACTGCCGAATATCTATTGTCACACATTTGTCAGGGCATATTAACACACGGTGAAAAGACGACTCATTGCAAATATATTGACTCGGCTGAATGATTTCTCTTTAGCAACACCTGAATGGGTATGCGACCTGGTTTAGAAAACAGGAAACACTGATCAAACTGCTATTTACATGCTCATTGGTAACAGATGTCCTTCTTTTGAGCGGGTTTTTGATGGTAAAATTGTCAATGTTGCTTTATACTTTTTCATAAAATATTGATTAATGCATGCTGTTACTATTTCGTCGACACTGAAATAAATACATTGTATTGACTTTCAAAATATATATAATATAGGGGCCTACTTATACTTGAAAGGTTTGAAAGGTAAAAAAACGTTGTTACTCAATATTTAATAGAAAAGCATGTATTTACTACATGGATATTAGCAAAAGAAACACACCTGGTAACGATTAGAACATGTCTGTGGTGCTCCCACTGCGGTCCGCGCGATCTCCATGTAGAGACTGGTGTTATTGTTTAAATTAAACCACTCCCCTACTATTTCACCATGGACCGTGATCTTATGATATTGAGAGTTGCCAGGTTCAGGCGCATCGTACGCCTAGTCAATTCATGGGCGAGAGGTGATGCTCCTAGACATAATGCTGATAAATGCAGGTGTTGTTGCATCTGTTTAGACAACAAAGTATCTCTCTTGTTAGAACCATGTAAGCATGTGTGAGGTGTTTGGTGGCATATCTAGAGAATAATAAACTTCGCCCCAATAACAACAACCATGCACTACCATGTCCGATATTTCGGAGAAATGTCACGAGAGTGCGAAAAATTTACATCTAACACTAACATCCAAAGACCCTTTTTCAGTGCCGCCATTTCAACTTGAAAACAACTTCTATCTTTCCACAAACGGATGGGTGTTTGATTGTGTGTGTTTGAGCGATTGATTGGATGTTTGAATGAACAATGATTCAGATATTGTGTGAATGAGTCAATGAAATGAATGTTTGTGTGAACAATGAGTCAGAGATTGGATGAATGAGTCGGCGATTGACGGATTGAATGAATCATTGGTTCTGTGAATGAGTCAATGAAATGAATGTTCGTATGAACATAACGAGTCAGTGAGCGATTGAGCGAGTGATTGTGTGGGTGTGAGTCAATCAAGGAATGTTTGTATGAACAATGAGTCAGTGAGCGATTGAGCGAGTGATTGTGTGGGTGTGAGTCAATCAAGGAATGTTTGTATGAACAATGAGTCAGTGATTCTGGATGTAAGTCAATGATTGAATGAGTGAATGAGCGATTCATTTAGTGAATGAGCACCTGATTAAGAGAATCAATAATTGTGTGAGTTTGAGTGATTGATTGAAAGAGTCAGTGATTGCGTGAGTCAATGACCAATTGAAATGAATGAACCATCATCTGGTTGATTGATTAACAATGTTGATTGGTTAGATCATATCCAAACTAGCATTGGTTGGTGGATAGCTAAAAATATCCATCAATCAGAGCACGACTCTCGTGTTGCTAAAAATATTCACCAATCAGAGCGCAGCTCTTCTATTATCTAAAAATATCTACCAGTTACATTTGGTTATTCCCACGTTGTAAAAATATCCACCAATCAGAGCACGGATCTTGTATTGTCTAAAAATAGCCACCAATTACATTTTGGCATTCCCACTTTCTTAATAAATCCACCATCAGAGCGCGGATTGTTTAAAAATAATCGCCAGTTACATTTAGGGTATTTCCATCTTCTGATATATTTGCCAATCGGAGCATGACTCTTGTTTGTTAAAAATACACTCCAATCAACGACCAGCTTATTTTTAGCCATCCACCGCCGTATGCTATAAAAGTGACTACCAATCGGGTCATTGTCGATTGATTTCGGAAGATTCCAGATTAGAGCTCGAACAATGTAGACGTGTTCTTTTTCGGACCACCTAGTTGCATTGAGTTTGATGGAGTATTCTATTTTTCTTTTGTATTTTGTGTTTTCCTTACTTTTTGACCTGTAGTTGATTACTTGACTAGTGTATATACGTTATTATTTTTTTCCTATTTATTTAGATTTTTTTTCTTCTTTCTTTTTTTTTTCCTCTTCTCTTCAGTTCTTTTATTTTCTTTTCATATGTAAATTAGGTGCACACTCAGCACTACTAATTGGGTGCTGTTTTTTCTCAGCTCTGAGCAACCCCGGGGCTTTATAAGCTAACCATATTTCTTGTAGACCTTTTCTGTTGTCTCTTCAACACACCTATTTTATCGTATTATAAATAGAAGGTGGTCCGCCATGGCGGACACAGAAGAAGATATGGACTTTACGACAGTCCAAACGAGGAACATGAAGCGCATTGCCGCAGAAGCCAACGGCAGAGCGACCAAGAAAACCAAGCTTGTGGTTGAAGAAAATAATAATCTCGTTGTAAATATGGCTGCTGTTGGTGGACAAGCCCTTACAAAGGTAAACCCGTTGTAGTTCGGTTCTGCGCTACAAACCCAGGTAGGTAATGTTAAATCTGTCAAGAAAATGCCATCTGGAAAAATGAAAATAACTTGTTCAGACGCACAACAAGTGCAAAAATTACTGTCTATGGGTACCATTTTAGGTGTGGATATTGAATGTTCAACTGCTTCCCGATTTAGACCTCGGGGAGTTATTTATGGAGTCACAGAAGAATTGACTGTGACTGAAATTCTTGAAGCTTTGAAGGAATTTAAAGTTGTTAATGTTCAACGCCTTACAAAGGGGAGAGACAGGGTCCCCTCCACGTGTATTATGTTAGAGTTTGACACTGACACAATCCCGAGTCAGATTACAATGGGCTTTATGTCATTTAAAGTTAAAGATTACATTCCACCAGTTCTGCGTTGTTTTAAGTGCCAGCGAGTTGGACATGTAGCGGCGGCATGCAAAGGTCAAACCCGATGCCCTCGATGCAGTAAAAATCACTCATACGAGCAATGCACAAATAAAGAAAATCCAAAGTGTGCAAACTGTGGGGGCATTCATAGCTCCAGTTATAAACGTTGTTCAGTTCTAAAAGAAGCTAATAAGGCACAGTTTGTTCGAGTAACAAAAAAAATTTCATTCTCTGATGCGTTGAAATCTGTACGCTCAGAAAGTACTGTGGTGAAAACTCCCACTCCTGTAGCCCCTCGTATAGTAGAAGAACAATACGACACTTACCCCCCATTACCAGTATTGGAACAAGCAAGTCAAACACCTACTGTTACGCAACAGTCTTCTCAACGTGAACCTGCTAAGACAACAGCTAGTAAAACAACAACAGAAATAGATGACGACCTGTTGGTAAATCTTATTACATCTATAGCTGAGACAATTATTCGACTGCTTTTGCCAGTTATTGGTGGAGATAGAGAAGAAATCGTCTGCGTGGTTAAAAAAAGCCCTAGGAATAGTCAGTGACATGGTAGACAAACATTTGCGAGGGGATCTTGTCAGTCACTCCTATGTACTTATATAGTTTAATATCTAAACCTGGTACCCTTACACCTTCGTCTGTTTACGATTGTAAACAGTTCTGGGAACACGGGGATGATTAATTCGCCGCGTCAGTAGTGCACCTTATTTGCATCATGGCTGTCACTATCCTTCAATTTAATATACAAAGTATGATTGCTCACGGGTTTGAATTCAAACATTATATATATAATTTAGAAAACCAACCCGATATCTTGTGCATTCAGGAAACATTTTTAAAAGAAATACTATAGTTTTCAATGCCGGGATACATACCAATTAGACAAGATAGAGGCGATGGCACTATTGCTAGAGGTGGACTGGCGTTTTTTATTAAAAACAATATTGCTTATACCAATATTAAATTACCAGTATTCAAGACTATTGAATGTCAATGTATACAGCTAACTCTTAAAAATAATAAAACAGCCAGTATCGTTAATTTATATAACCCAACGAACTCCCTTGATATTGAAGATTTTAATAGTCTTCTGTCTACTGTTTCAGGCCCTGTTGTAATTTGTGGGGATTTTAATGCAAAAAACGTTTTGTGGGGGAGTGAGAACACAGATTACAATGGCCGTATAATAAGCGATGTTATAAATATTTATGACCTTGTTTATTTGAATGACGGTTCACCTACCCGTTATGATGTACATACTGGAAAATATAGTGCCATCGATCTAACGTTGTGTACTGGTGATTTAGCCAACGCCTCTGATTGGTCTGTAGATTTATCCTCGCCTTGTGGCAGTGATTACTTTCCCATCCACATTCAGCTTGGTTTTAGTATATTTACTAATAACATGGGGGGCCCACCTAGGTGGAAGCTTAAAAAAGCTGATTGGTCTATATTTAATAGGGAATGTAGTAATGTGATTACGGAGCAACTTTTCAGCCATGATGTTAATACTTTTCATGATAATTTAATTGGTGCAATCAATGAGGCGGCGAATAATAGTATTCCCAAATCAACGGGAAATACAAATAATTTTAAACTACCTGTTCCTTGGTGGGATGATGAGTGTACTAATGCTATAAAACAAAGGAAAAGAGCTAAAAATAGGGCACGGCATACGATGCTTGCACAAGATATTATTAATTATAAACAAAAAAGAGCTATTGCTCAAAAAACTATTAAAACTGCACGTAGAAATCACTGGCAAGAATATTGTTCCAAACTAAACTCTGACTCGAACATTAAACAAGTGTGGAGTCAGGTTAAATCTATTAGTGGGAGCAATAAACGCTCCCCTATTCCTACTTTACACCATGGAGACGAATCTTTCGCATCCAATGAAGAAAAATGTAATATTCTAGTGGACAACTTTGCTTTTGTCAGTAGTGATCAAAATTACGATGCAGATTTTGTTATCCATAAGGATGAGGTGGAAAAAGACACTGCACCTTTATTTAATAATATCTGTTTTGATGATATGCCTATCAATGAAGATTTCACCATTTTAGAATTAAAACAAGCATTACACTCAACTAAATCTAGTAGCCCTGGTGAAGATGGTATTGGCTATGACATGTATAAACACATGCCAGAGTCCTGTTTAAACGTAATTTTATTACTATTTAATACTATATGGGCTCGTATGATCTTACCAAATACATGGACAAAGTCTATTGTTACCCCTGTACCTAAACCAGGAAAAGATGCTTCTAATCCCACCTCATATAGGCCTATTGCTCTCACATCCAATCTATGCAAATTGATGGAGAAGCTTATTAACAATCGGCTTATGTGGTTTTTAACGAAAAATAATATTTTGTCTAAATTCCAAAGTGGTTTTAGAAAAAATAGAAGCACAACTGATCATGTGATCACTTTAGAAACTTCTATTAAAAGGTCCATCGCAAACAAGGAATACTTACTTGGGGTATTTCTAGACATCGAAAAAGCCTATGACATGGTATGGAAGAATGGGTTATTGATTAAATTGAATAATATTGGTATTGGTGGTAAAATGCTTGGTTGGTTTAAGGGCTTCCTATCCAACTGACGCATTCAAGTTCGTATTGGACAAAATATATCACGTGTTGTTCCGGTACAGAATGGCGTCCCTCAGGGAAGTGTTTTATCACCTACATTATTTAATATTGCTATAAATGACCTACCGGACTGTCTTGATGGCAAAGTTAAGTGCTCCTTGTTTGCTGATGATAAAGCTATTTGGTTTTCTCATCGAAATTTCAATATATGCGTTGAAAAAATTCAACAAGCTCTAGATAATATATTGAAATGGGGGAAAACATGGGGTTTTAAGTTTTCTCCAATCAAATCTGAGGCTGTTCTTTTTACAAAAATGTTCTTACCTGAACCACTTGTACTGGTTTACAATGGTGCCAGGCTAAAATGTTCTGATTCATTTAAATATTTGGGGGTTACATTTGATAAATGTCTCATATGGCAAGCACATATTGATATTTTAATTAAGAAGTGTCAGAAAGCTCTTAACCTTATGCGCTGTGTATCTTCACATAGTTGGGGTGCCGACAAAAAAACATTATTAATGATGTACCGGAGTCTAATAAGATCCCGCCTAGACTACTGTTGCGAGGCATACGACTCTGCGTGTGCCTCATTAAAAAACAAATTAGATTCTATACAGTGTCAGGCTCTTCGAGTTTGCACTGGCACACTACGTTCAACGCCTTTACATGCCTTACAGGTTGCTTGTGCAGAAATACCACTCTCCATTAGAAGACAGATAAGAACCCTCAAGTATTTTATGAAAATTAAACAGTCCATAAATAATTCTGTTATTGATATTTTAGAACCTTCATGGTATGATGGTTTATTTTTGGGTAGTAACGTTAAACGTTACTACCCGTTCAATATTAGAGCAAATATCCTGTACGAGGAAACAAATGCTGATGCTTTCCATATTCAAAATTATTTTGTGCAGAGATACCCACCCTGGCTGTTGTCTACACCTCACATATATATGGGATTACATACACAAATTAAAAAATATGACCCACCATATATTATTACTGGATATACAAAAGAATATATCAAATCTAACTGGAATGAATATATGCAAGTATTTACAGATGCCTCCAAGTGTCCAGATACTGGCAGGGTGGGTGCTGCATTTTGTATACCAGAACTGAAATATTCTAAATCTTTTAGAATTAATGATCATGTGAGTGTATATACAGCAGAACTGACAGCTATTTTAATGTCACTCAATTTTATTAGAGATACAAGAATATCTAGAGCTGTGATTTTTACAGACTCTCTTAGCTCTTTACAAGCAATGCTTAATTTCGCTTGGAGCCGGTCTTCAAGTATTTTATATGAAATATTATATTTAGTATCTACAATGAATTATGAAAATATTATACTTTATTTCGACTGGGTTCCGGGCCATTCTGGTATATATGGGAATGAGCTTGCGGACTCTCTTGCTAAGCACGCATCCACACTTCCAGATATTAATATACATATGGGATTAACAATAAATGAAGCCATGGCTTGTATATATCCCCATTTTAATTCTAAATGGCAGGAATTCTGGGATAATTCAGAGAAGGGGCGTTTTTACTATCAATTCCAACCTTTAGTTAAAGGCGCCTCTTTGAATTTACCTAATCGCAAGGCTGAAGTACTTGTTTTTAGACTTCTTGTTGGTCATATTCCTTTGAATTCTTACCTTCATAGATGTCAATTACATCCCACTGGAGTGTGTGATGCGTGCAATGTAGAAGAAAGCATCAGCCATTATTTACTTTTATGTAAACGATTCCATAATCAAAGACTTAATTTTTTTAATGAACTTATTTGTGCTGGTATATTTAACCCTACCATGGAATCAATCTTAAAACCACAAAAGAACCGTGATAAAGTATTTTTGGCTATTTATAGGTTAGTGCTGCGCACACGTAGATTTTAATTTATATTGATTTATCATTCTGTTTTACATTTCACTATCTAGTCTGGGGGAGTTAACATTACATTAGTTATCTCCCCTACCCCCAGTGGAATTATTTATAATTATTTTGGTTAATTTATAGTACATGCATATTAAAAGTTGTGAATAATAAAATTCCAGAATAATTTAAAATATATTTTCTTATTTGTGGTTAAGAAATTATACCAAAATTTCTACTCTGGTAAAGAGTTTTGTTTTAAATGGTATCTTTTTCTGGTTGGACATTGGTGTCTGATGATACCACAAGGTCATCATTCACGGTGTTCATCAGGATGAGCATAGATATTACATCAAATCTCGTTTTTATTCACCACTCTGTTTAATATACATTTTCTTACATTTGGGAGGGGGTTGGGGTAAACAGTTTTATTTTAAATAATGTCTTTGCTTGTTCTGGTTGGACATTGGTGTCTGATGATACCACGAGATCATCATTCACTGTCTTCATCAGGATGAGTATGGATATTACATCAAATCAAGTTTTTACTCACATCGTCAAATCCAAATCTATATGATGAGTTTAATTTTTGTTTAGACAAAATATGCATGTACTATATTGGCCTTTTTAACTCAGTTTTATATTTTTTATAGATAGGGTCGTTGGGATTTTATTATCATTAAATTAAATTAAGTTTGTTGGTCCGTATATATATATATATCTTCCCTTTTATGTCTCTAACCTTTCCTTGCCACTAAATAACGCCTTTGGAGTTTGATTATTCTACATGTTTTTTAAATCTTTAAAATTCCGTATAGTAGGATTTTTTAAATCAAGATTTATGTTGTACATCAAACTCAATGCAACGATCTGGCGCGCATAATTTTATTAAATTGAAAGCGCCATTCAAATTAAAAACAGACAGACAGGTCATTGTTGATTGAACATGGATTACTCTAAAATCGACTCCTTTACGGACGTGAATGCCTTGAACACTTGAGCGACAGATGTAGTGGAGCAATATCGTGCATAAAACTAGCTGAATTGTGCACTTCGAGGTAAAAGCATGAAACTTGGCATGATAGTAGCCAAAGATGTCCCGACCATTTTCTGATAAGGACCCACTCATTTTGTTCCAATATGGCCGCCAAATTCAAGATGGCCGCCAATATAATGGCCAAAAACAGCAATATGATAATAACTGTTTATTGTTTCAGTCGAGGTCATGAAACTTGCAGCGATGCTTGTTGTTAATGCTCTAGTCAGTTTTCAAGAAAGATAGGTCAAATTACTTTCCAAGGCGACCGCCAAATTCAAAATGGCGTCCATTATAAAGGTCAAATTAGTGGTAAATCACCATATAACGCGTAAAGGATTGTCCGTATTGTGCACTTAATGTATTATGCTGAATCCAAGCAAATAATTCCTTCTACGAATAAACTTCATCTTTCACGGTAAAATGACAGTCGTATTCAAGATGGCTGCCAAAACAAACGCATTTTAATATAAAAAAAACAGTCAAAGGACCACTTTCTGGATCTTGGAGCAACGTCGGTCCTCCGAAACATAGCAAGTATACAAGCTTTGGTCCTCATCTTACGGTTTATACGTGTACGCACACGCCCGCGCGCACACACGCGCATACACACACACACACACACACACGCACACACCAACACACGCACATACACACACACACACACACACACATGATTCAAGTGTGGACAGGCAAGACGGTGATGCGGCGATTGGTTGCGAGAATAACGTAGGGGAGTTTTTTTACAGGGAAGGTTTATGAAAGTGGCGGTATACCGGAATTTTCGTCGAAACCGGTTGTGCTACCACTTACGCCACGATGTTCTCGTGTATCACTTGATCCAAGTCCTTTACACGCTTGCACGACTTACAACACCATGAGTCCACCATCCACAATGCTACTGCCCTGTACACCTGCGAGGATACATTTAATCGCCTGGATAGTTTACAGTGCCATGAACGGTTTCTCCATGAGAAATCCAGGCATCATATGTGAGGACTGCGGACACCGCTTCAGACTACACAGTCAGTTGAGATCTCACCAAAGTGTAATCCATGGACATGGACGCTTGAGGATTGAGGAATCCGTGGCGTTTGACTCCATCCTTGAGTCTACTTTTCAAGATCCTGTTAGCGAGTATACATGCTCGATCTACAGGAAGTCATTTAGTCTGAAGGATAATTTACGGTGACATAAACGTTCGATCCAAAGAGCACCCAGCCATGAATTCCAGCATTGCGGTCGAGTCTTCAGACGGCACAGTCAGTTGAGCCCCATGAATCCGAAAGACATCCACAGTTTGTGTTCCATTTTGTGTTTCATCCATGACTTATACTAATACTTATTCTCAGGGCCGGCTTCTGATTGAACAAGAGCCGTCTGAGATCAGCACAATTAACTTCTGATTTGAGAAGAGCTGACTATGCGGCCAAGATACGGACAATAACATAAGTGAATAGTAAACACACCCATAACGGCTCCCCCAGCGTGGGTGTGCTCTGATGGAGTGGATAATAAAATGACTGACCTGTAATCCTTGTTGTTGTTGTTCTCTTATTTGACTATCCAATCAGAATAGTACTTATGAAGGACTCGTAGAGTAAATCTTACATGCGGTTCGTGGATGACACACTTGTACTAATCAAACCTAAAGATATTGATTATGTCATAAAACAGCTAAATTCTTTTCATAAACAACTGAAATTCACACACGTGAACTCAGGAAATTATCTTAGCTCAATTAAGAATACACAAAATATCGAAATGGACCTGGCGCGGTTCAGTGAGATTTTGGCCACCATGGAGATCTCACTGTAGTACATATTCTTATTGACTGTATAGATTTTAAGATTTTAAGAGATTCTTTTATCGAATAGTTATTTCAGATGATCTTTTTAGTCGAGTGGAAGAAGACTGTATCTTAGATTATTTGAGAGAAATCAGTTTGTGGCATGAGTTTTAATGCTTGTGCATGTTTGTTGGTGTGTTGTGTTGATTACTTATTGTTTGCTGGGTTGTTGACTTGCTTTTTTTAGAATTCATAAAATTTTGTTTAATCGTCGCTATATAGCTGAAATATTGCCGAACGCGACATTAAACTTAGTTTGTTCTCTCTTTCTCTCTCCTTGGTACCATGAGGTGCGCTTTGAAGTGCCAAAATGAAATATCACAGGTCTACGAAAGAAAGTCTCAGTTAGCCGGAGGATGGCAAAATAAGGATTCGAAATATCGAGTCAAAATTAGCCGTACGCTTTTCAGAGCTATTGAAGTATATCATGTCTTCTGGTCTGAGTAAGTTCCCCTCTCTGGGTCTTAGGGTGTTTGAATAACAGCATCTTCAAGTAGTGGATTTGTGCAAAATCGCCTATTTCGAACTGAAAACAGCACGTTTTCTCTCCGTGAACACACCAGGCCAGTCTAGAACCAATAACTTTAACCCGAAATATTGGTCGTGTCAGTAGTCAGTTGTTGCCCAAAATATTGCGTATTACACATTATATTATCCCTCCATCATCTCACACCCAACCTTGGTAAGCCGCGTTGGGTGTTACAATTCTTGTTTGCTGTTGTCGGCGGTGTTCGCTCTTGTTCGTATTCAGATGCCATCGAACTGTTCTGGTAATCTATGAGACCATGTGCTGTCCAAGCCACTCCAATCGTAGTCCACTCTACGATCGCTTTAATACGGCATCCGACAAGATCCATTCAGAGCAAAGACGTTCCCTAGAGATCGATCTAAAAGTTCCTGTTTTCTATTACTCCTCGACTGCGTATGAACACAATGGCGTCACTTCCAGTCCAAACCATCTCAACCGTAGTCTACTCGCCGAGAGCTTCAAAATCAGCCAACGGTTTCAAACTTTACCGGGAAATCCCCCGCCAGTCAAGTTACCAGAATTGACCTATCCAAGTTGCTATATCCACCACTTTATCCCTCCTCACCGCGTCCCGACAGGTTTAGACTACACGGCCCACAATCCATACCGAAAATGCGCTCTCTCTCTTACTCTCCAAGTGCGCATTCGCGTATCACTGACCCTACAGTGGTCAGGACCCTGTAGAATATGATAGTTCAGTCACCCCCACGTCTTGTTCCGAGTGGGCATCCAGGTTTTTCCTATACCATTCAGGGTTCTGTCCATACGCGCAAAGATGGAGCCACCGCTTGGCTGAACGTGTGCACCCTTACTCCCCTACCACACTATCTTATGGCGCATGCCTGAGTCCCAGGAATCTCGTTGCATGGGTGAAATCTCCATGTCTCTCACCCCTCTCGTTATCCGTAAATCGTCCTACTTTCTCTTGGCATTCCAGCCACGCCACCTTAGCTCACAGAACAAAGAGTTGTGTTGTGAGATAGAGGATTAGATATGGTGACAACATATATGTAGTGTGGACCACAGGACTTGTTAACTCAGCTCATATAATGAGCACCATTACCACCATCTGGCCTGGGCGATTTGGGGTGTACCACAAAATGGAGAGGGGCAGAAAGTGCACTCCCTAGGCCTATATATTTTTGTTATACCTAATGATCCTTTTTATTTCAAAAAACGAGGATGCCTAGCTCCTCTCAAGAAAATCCTATGGTGCGTATAGAGCAAAGCCCGCTGAGTGAAGATTTTGAAAAGTTTAATCATTGGTCAGATTTAATATTCTTGATAAGACATCGAGTTATTTACGACTTACGGCTAAATTAATTTGTACCACTGTATATTTTATTTACATCAATCCTGTTAATACGAATTGTGGCAGGCTTGGCGGTTTGATACCTTGGTACAAAATAATTATAGGCATCATGTAAATACGAATTATGGCAGGCTTGGCATTTTATACCCTGGTACAAAATATTTACAGGCATTCTATAATTATTTTATACCATGGTATAAAATGACGACTTGTGGCAGGGATGGCCAACCATAGAAAGGATTCGGATGGACTGACTGACTGACGCATTACCGGACAATTTGCAAATGAGAGCCTACTTCGTAGAAATTTACACTGGCCATCGCTGGATAAAAATCTACATAATGCTGTAAATATAGCCTGGAGAGGGAGATTACAAACCACAGAGTGTCATGTGTCAATGCACCCTGTGAACGATTGCTTAAATAGTCCGCGTTTCGTGAGACTCGTCGGTGATTATTTTTTACTACCCTTGAATTGAGCCTGTTGTTGTGGCGCGCACATTTCGGAAAATGTTGGTTGAATATTTTTGGTCTTAATTTTGATGTAAACGGTTGAACGCCAAGAAATGACCAGACATAGGAAGATTTAACAAACAGTATAAACATCAGTAGCAGTCAAAATTTTGTGAGTATTATAGGTCCATCAGAGCAAACACAGCCACACATAAATCTCTGATGGCATGCATGAAAGCATGAAAATTTGGACCATGAAAGTTTCTTGTTCTAAAATTTCATTCGTGACTCCTAACTAGGTCAACACCATTGGGGGTTTACTATGGCTCGGATTCTTTACTATTCCCACAATATCAATTGATGATAGGAATGTATTCTACATCTGAGCTAATATTGTCATAAATGTTTTTTGTTTGTTTTTTGTTTCATGTAGTTTTAACCTTCCACTCGCCTCAGGGAAGTGCCCTTTGGGGTATATAGTTCATGTAAGAGGAGATCCCGCTTTTGAACGGGACTTCACATGTTAGCATATGGAACAATGTCCGCCCACTTCCCTATTTGCTACTATTGGAAATCCCGTAAATTCACGTCACTTCGTCTTACATGAACTATATGCACTGATCAATGAATAAATCTTAACGGAATTAGTTTTAGAAGATACTGTGTTTGCTTGCAAAACATCCGTGGACTCGATGGCGTCGGAAGCGGGCGGGGGGGGGGGGGAGATCCCCCTCTTTTGATTTAGGGGGGCCGGGCCCCCTGTTAATTGGAGGGGGGACGAATATGTTTACACCGCCCCACCCCCCCCCCCACCCCCCACACGCACTTTAGGCACTGCAATCTGACCATATCCCCTGATAAAAATTACAGATAGAGTGCCAGGATCATATAAACTGTTTATATACTAGTATTTTAAGTGTACCGCGCAATAAAATTTCACTACAGTGCGTCGTCCTGTCGTATAGCCAATGTCCCGGGGTTAATTGAGTCATGCATGTAATTACCGTCAGCATTATTATTAAACTGTGCAGATGGCGCTGCTGACCTGTAATATTTAACCGTCAGCAGCGCCATATGTACATTTTAAGTTTACAATCGAATATAGGCCTATAATAATCATTTAGTCTTCGAATCCTGTCGATAAAACTTGGGCGTTATCTACTCTCTAGCTTTCACGGGTGCTTTCTCGGACTCTCCAGATGGTGGGCTGTTGAAATCGCTTTTCCTGCGTCGGCGAGTCGTCCATCCGTAAACAATTCTTGTTATCGCGATTTCTCGGACTACTGCATGGATCTTTCTCAAATTTGGTACACAGGTTCCCCTTGGGGCCTAGTTGCGCATGATATCTTTTTTCAGTCAGATTCGAAAATCCGGTATGGCCACATTTTGAATTTATCCATGAAACCTCCGGAAATTACTGCATGGATCTTTCTCAAAGGAGATGGTATTGTAAGGCGGGGTGTTTGCCCACAGCCAGTGGACTCATAGGATTTTACATTTCTTCTCTCCATCTGTCAATCACAATGCAATGTACAACTTGTCGTCGCAGGCACAGGTCATCAATGGAGTGGCTGATAGTTCGATTTCAACGTTTGACTACCCTGTAATGTCCACACGGTATCGTGTCATCGATAAACAATATTTATTTTACTGTTATTGGTTCATAATGATAGCCTAAAATCTTATTTCAGATATGCTGAATGCAATTTTTTTTTTACAAAAATGAGAAAGGTTGAAACAACTTGTCGACGTCACACATGTTGCCCTCTTGGGATTCGAACTCGGTAAAAGAAAATTTTGAGCCGCTTGTGCGGCATACGAACAACTGTAACAGGCTATTTTGTCACTTTAATCTACGTACGAAAACTTCAAACCTTATGAATCATAACTTTTCATTTTTTAGTATGAAGGACTCCTTGGACCAAAAAGATATTCCAGTAGTGGGGATATAATGTTACCACACAACACCAGTTTAAATGGTGTTTTGGTCCAATGGGTCTTTCGCGTCTCTTTTTTCACGAAATACCACAAGCTGTGGATTTCAGTTTCATGTGATAAGTATAATCATAACGCAATCGCTCTAAAACTTTCACATATTGTGTACTTATATTTTCTCTTGCCGTTACATTAAAACATATTGTATTTTTAGGACATTTTATTTTTTCGATTTCAACTGCACCACGTATAGGCCAAAATCCTGCCTTATCGTACCATCCCCTTTGGTGCGCAGGTTACCCTTGTGGTCTAGCTATACAAGATACCGTTCTTGGTCTGATTTGAAAATCCAATATGTGGTCTGATTTGAAAATCCAATATGACCACCGAGTAGCCATCTTGGATTTTCCCACGAACCTGTGTTATCGCGATTTCTCAGGAACTACTACATGATTTTTTTATCAACTTTGGTACACGGCTTCCCTTTGGGGTCTAGTTGTGCAAGAAACCTTTCCTGGTCCGATTCGAAAATCCGATATGGCCACCAGGCGGCCATCTTGGATTTCACCATGAAACTTTATTTTTCATTTCTCAGCACCGTCTTCAGTCTGACAATGTCAATTCTAAAATATTTTCTCGTCAATCTCGTCAACCCTGTGTCCGCGAAGAAGTTGACTATACGCCCTGTGATAACGCTGAGACTGGGGCGGATTCAGAACAGGGCGAGGCCACTATCGGTACCACCGAAATACCATCACAAGCAAGCTCCGCTTTGTTTGTTGAAAGAGAATTTGGCCCTAGACTTTGTAAATGTTTTATTTGAACCCACATTTTCAACATTTTATCGAGCATTAACATGGTATTGTATGTGCCGGAAATAGCTCAGAATGCATCTCCTGCAATCTAGACCACCAAAGCTTCTGGGGCCTAGGCGGACCCTGCACCCTCGCCTAATTGTGCTGTGACCGTTGGTCGGGGCAATCAGAAATTGTTTCCGTCGCCCCTGCTGGGTCACTGACTTTCGAAAGTTTTGCCTCCGCCCGCCTATTCAGTTACATTCCAACGCCTCTGGTTCTTGTGCCGAAGCGATTCTTTTGCCCAAGAATGAAAAGGGAAGGGGGCGGGATGTTGTAGAGAAGTTTTATCTCTGAAGTACCAGTAATTGTGAAAAATATATTATCCAAATTGTCGTCTTCAATCCACTGTTGCCGCCAAGTATAGTGTCCAAGAATTTGTTTCACCATGCCCCTTATATGGTCCTGTAGTTTTTGACAACATTGTTCACAGGTATATTAAATATTAGTATAAGATTAGACGTTTGCACTAATGACCGATTACCTCACATTTCTCGTTCAAGCAATGGACAAAAGGGGTCATGTTGTGTAAGCATGATTCTTGTGTGGTTTTATTTCAGTGTGACTGACTTGTCTATCATAACTGACATGACTAAGAGGACAATGGAAGATTTATCAGTAAAACTTGAGTCTCTTGATAAAGAGACAGGATCATTGGTGCAAGATGATAGGATAACCTACTGGCATTCTGCAAATGTATCTATGGAAGATGGAGATGTAAAAGTGAAAACAGAACCAACAGCCCAGTATGAGGATGGAGAACAACAAGGCGGTGTTGAGTATGATCCATGTGAACAAGTTCCGGTAAGCAAAGAAAAATATTTGTCAATCGGATTAAAAATCAGATCCACAAAAACCGCTCTCCATCCCAACTATAGCTCATGTAGATCTGGCATCAACATCCCCATTTCCAAGTTGTGAGTGTGGACCAATCACAGATCTTCCCACGAATTGGGGATGTATGTTTGAAATGTCAAGGTCAGGAGGTCACAACTGTGTGGGGCAGACAGGATGATCTCGTGATATTATGAACACAGAAATATATCTTTGAATTGATTGATATATCGAAATTGTAGTAATGTATAATCGAATATCACAGTTTCCAGAGAATATGATATCAATCTGACGAAACAAGTTAAAGTATTTGACAAAATGAGTTTTACATATACTGTACACTTGTTGCCATCTCGCTGCAAAGTGAGACGGCCAGATATGTGACCTTGATCTGCCGACAGCTAGGCCCTTCAACAAAGAAGCCCGGTTCTTGGCCAAATCTTTAATCAGCGACATCCAGGTTCTGGAGCGTTATTTTTAGATCTGATTTTAAAATGATCTAACAGCTTTTGGATATAGTTCTAACGGCTCATGGTGGAGTATGCTACAAGTCTATATTAAATTCACAAACTGTAATTAGGTATGCAGGCAGATTTTTATACGCCCGCCAAAAGCCGGGCGTATTATGCTGTTTCCGTCCATCTGTGTGTGTGTCTGTCTGTCCCTCCCTGTGTCCGGTCTATATCTGGGACAGTTTTCTATCTACATTTTCAATTTTTGGTAAGTGGATACCCCACGGGGAAACGATGTGTCGCATACCAAAATGAAGGTCGAGGTCAGAGGTCAAAGGTCACTGGCCTAAAAAACAGGAAATCACTTGAATGTTTGTGTCCGGTCTATATCTGTGAATGTTTTCTATTCACAGTTGTATTTTTTTTGTAAGTGGATACACTAAGTGGAGATGATGTCTCGTGTACCGAAATTGAGGTTGAAGTCAGAGGTCGAAGGTTAATGTGCCCCAAAAGTCACGAAATCATTGGTCATTAACAGTTTTCTTTACAGTTATAATTTTTGGTGAGTGAATTTTCAAGGGGGAGATGATGTTTTGCATAAAAAATATAGGTCAAGGTCAAAGGCCAAAGGTCAGTGTGACTGAAAAATCAGAAAATCTTGGGAAATGAATTGTGTCGCATTTCAAAAATTATGTCAAGGTCAAAGGTCACTGTGACCTCGTAATCGGGAAATCATTAAAAATAACTTTTTTGTGTGTCAGTAGATGCATTAGGGACAAAATGTGTTACGTACCAAAATGTAGGTCAAATGTCAAGATCGCTGTGACCCCAAAATTATGAAATTGTTAAAAATCATGATTTTTTGTGTCCAATGACTTATTAAGGGGAGACGATGTGTCATGTACCGAAATTTAGGTCAAAGTCAATAGTCAAGGTCACTGTGACCCCAGAATCAACAAATCTTTAAAAATTACATTTTTTGTGTCATTAGGGGGACATGATGTGTCATGTACCAATATGCAGGTCAAGATCGAAGGTCAAGGTCACTGTTACCCCAAAATCATGAAATTGTTAAAAATTATGATGTTTTGTGCCCATTGATATATCTAGGGAGACGATGTGTCGTGTAATAAAATTGAGGTCAAGGTCAAAGATCAAAGTCACTGTGGCCCAAAATCAGGAAATAATTAAAACTATACAAAAAATTGTGCCATTAGGGGGACATGATGTGTTACATATTAAAATGTGGATCAAGGTCCCTGTGACCCCGAGATCAGGAAATTGTTAAAAATCATGATTTTGTGTCCAGTGATACATTAACGGGAGACGACGTGTGATGTACCAAAATTTAGTTAAAGGCCAAGGTCACTGTGAGCCCCAAATCAAGAAATCATTAAAAGTCAGTTTCATATTCCTGTCGAGGACGAGGTCATGTCATGCCATGGTGAGTTATGTCCATCTATCCGTCTGTTCATCTGTAAACATGTGTTGTCCCTGCGATACCTCTAGTTTCAAGGTATGAATTGGTACCAAAATTTGAGTGTACCTTACTCGCATGGCAAAGAGGAGCTATATTCGTTTTGAGATCAATTTTGTCAGTGGTCCAGGTCACAGTCCCCAAAAACTGAATCCAGCTTATCTGACTATATGTGTTAAATATTCACAGTTATCTCTCCTACATGTATATGGCATTTGTCCTGTGGAGTTGTCTCCCGTGTTTTATGCATGTAAGAAACAGCTACTCTTAACTTAAACTGTTGTGAAATAAAAATCATACAATTTAATTTACTAATTCAACTGGAAGGTCCTTTATGAACCTTAGGCCTGTTTATTGACTTCAGAACAAATATTCAATTCCTCCCTTTTCTTCACATATTTCCTGAAAGGAATCTATTTGAAGGAAATCTACTATTTTCTTGTGTTTGACTATTGTCGATTTCAGTGTGGGATATATGAGCTCTCAGCTCTTGTTTCAATGTCACCTAGTAACAAATAGTCAAGTCCATTTTGATTTATCATTCAATATAAGATGTGATATATCTATGTTGCATTCTCAGATAACAAAATCGTAGACCTTTCTCTCGCTTGCGAGCTACCAATTGGGATCAAGGCCATTAAACAACCTTGAAATTTTTACCAGTGTACTTCCAGATGTGCAAACGTATATTGAAGCCCATTGGGCTCTTGTTGAATATGTATTTAATAACTGAGTGTAAATTGAAATTGAAATGGGTTGTTATAAAAATCAGACTGATGTTTTTTTTTTGTTTTTTTTTCAATTCAACCCTTTGTCAAGAAGTGTCCTGGTGACGAGCAGACACGTGTGGATGATTTGTTCTCTGGAATTCCATTTCCTGTGACCATGTACATAGTAAACTTCAAGACGGGAGAAAATACAAAACTGTCCAACGAATCTGTAACAGTTTGCAATCTAGAAACGGATATTAAAGGAAGAATGGCACCTGGAAGCGTTAGTAATGCTGACGAAAAGCCATACAAATGCTTGTCCTGTCCATATAGCTGTCCACAGAAAGGGAACCTAAAGCAACATGAAAGGACACATACTGTTGACAAGCCATATAAATGCTCCCAGTGTCCATACAGCTGTTCACAGAAAGGGAGAGTAATGACACATGAACTGACACATACAGGTGAAAAGCCATACAAGTACTCCCTCTGTCCATATAGCTGTTCACAGAAAGAGAGCATAAGGAAACATGAAATGATACATACCGGTGAAAAGCCATATAAATGTTCACGCTGTTCATATGGCTGTTCACATAAAGGGCACCTGAAGGCACATGGACGGACACATACTGGGGAAAAGCCATACAAGTGCTCCCTCTGTCCATTTAGCTTCTCACTTAAAGGAAATCTAAAGGAACACGAAAGGACACATACTGGTGAAAAGCCATACAAGTGCTCCCTCTGTCCATATAGCTGTTCACATAAAGGGAACCTAAAGGAACATGAAAGGACGCACACTGGTGAAAAGCCATATAAATGTTCACGCTGTCCATATAGCTGTTCATACAAGGGGTACTTAAAGACACATGAAAGGACACATACAGGTGAAAAGCCATACAAGTGCTCCTTCTGTCCATATAGCTCTTCACAGAAAGAGACCCTAAGGAAACATGAAAGGACACACACGGGTGAAAAACCATACAAATGTTCACTCTGTCCATACAGCTGTTCACAGAAAGGGAACCTGAAGGAACATGAACGGACACATACTGGAGAAAAGCCATACAAATGCTCCCACTGTCCATATAGCTGTTCACACAATGGGAGCCTAAAGGAACACGAAAGGACACATACTGGCGAAAAGCCATACAAGTGTTCACTCTGTCCATTTAGCTGTTCGCACAAATGGAGCCTAAAGTCACATGAAAGGACACATACTGGTGAAAAGCCATACAAGTGCTCCCGCTGTCCATATAGCTGTTCAAATATCAGCAACCTACAGGAACATGAAATAACACATAATAGTTAATGGCCATAGAAATAGTTACTCTGTCCATATAGCTTTGCATAGTCTTGTTTTGCCTTGTCTTGCGCATACATTTTAGTAAGAATTGTTTGATATGTTTGAAATGGAACAACACCTTCAACGGTTAATAAATGATTTCAAATTTGCCGTGACATTAGTGTGAAATATTATTGTTGTGGTTCAAAGTGTCCAAGTTGTTTTAAAAAATGCAAGGTCAGAAACAGATGGAAGCCCAATTGCCAAGCCCCGTGGGGCATCCAGAGATTGACCTGGGATGTCGATGTGCACACCGCAGGTCATGTTAAGAATAAGCCTCAGCTCCTCAGACACCTTGTCGTAAGAGGCGACTAACTGATGTTCCCGGTTGTGAAAAGGAATAGGACCCCACCCGTGATGAATCAATGTCGTGATATGACAGGATTATAGTTGAAAGAGACGTTAAATCATATTCACTCACTCACTCACCCCAATTGCCGTTGTCCGACGACTGTTTCTCGTCATTTTAGACTGGGTGCAACGACTTGTTTAACTGTGGCCAAAAGCCATGTTTGCGCCGCATTATAACCTCAGTGTAATCAGTGGCATTCTGCGCATGCGCGGTGGACCAAGGGAAGGAAATAGACGTTTTGGGATCGGTCGTTGTCACCATTCTGCGCATGCGCAAACGGAATTGTGGGAAAAGGGTATGGAAATAGACGTTTTTGGATCTAGGTAAGCCCCTAGTGGGCCGATTGGGTCGAGTGAGGTATCCGTGTGAAGCACCCATGAGGGGGCATCCGCCTGGACTAGTGTCTCGGCCGTTGTCACCAGTCTGCGCATGCGCAGACAGGGAATTATGGGAGAAAGGTATGGAGATAGACGTTTTGGGATCTAGATAACCCCTAGTGGACCGATTGGGTCGAATGAGGTATCAGTGTGAAGCACACATGAGGGGGCATCCGCCTGGACTAGTGTCTGGTCCGTGTTTAACATTCTGCGCGTGCGCAGACAGGGAATTATGGGAAAAGGGTATGGAGATAGATTTTTGGGATCTAGGTAAGCTCGTAGTGGACCGATTGGATCGAGTGAGGTATCCATGTGAAGCACACATGATGGGGTATCCGCCTTGACTAGTGGCTCGGGCATTGTCACCATTCTGAGCATGCGCAGACGGAACTATGGGAAAGGGTATGGAAATAGATGTTTTGGGGCCTAGGTGGGCCACTCCTGGTCCTATGGAGTCGTATGAGGTATCCGTGTGAAGCATTCGTGAAGGCGCATCCGGTGGGATGGGTGACACGTGGAACTGACGTCATTCTGCGCATGTGCAGTAGACCAACTGTATGTAAATAGACGTTTTGGGATCTAGGTGAGCCCCTAATGGGCCGATGGAGTTGTATGACGTATCAATGTAAAGCAGTCGTGAAGGAGCATCTGCCTGGACTAGTGTATCGTCCGCGTTCAACATTCCGCGCATGCGCAAACAGGGAATTGTGGGAAAAAGGAATGGAAGTAGACGTTTTGGGGTTTAGGTGGGCCACTAGTGGTCTGTTGGCGTCGAGTGAGGTATCAATGTGAAGCACACGTGAGGGTGCATCCGACTGAGTGGGTGGTGTCAAAGTAAAGCTTTTGTCGGGTAGAGTCAGAATGGCGTGTTTTTTTTTATTCCAAGTCGAGTCAATCTGCGCATGCGCCGTTTGATGTAGTAAGTAAAATGGCCATTTTGGGGAAGTGAAGGAAAGTATTTGGTGTAGAGATGGACCACTATTGCTCCGAATGCATCGTGTGGGGTGTCATTTTGTAGCTCTCGGGGTGTAGACCCCGATTTGTGAGCTGTCCATGCCATGTCGGGTGATGTCATCAGGACGAGTAGTACCGCAAGTGAGCATTTTGGGACAGTGAGGGAAGTTATTTGGAGTGGAGAGGGGCCAGCTTTGGTCCGAATGCGTCGTGGAAAGTGTCATCTTGCAGCTCTCGGGATGTAGACTTCATTTAGGGGATGTCCACAGCATCTGTGACGTCACCAGTGACGTCATCAGTACGAGAAGTAGCGAAAGAACATGTTTTATAATCGGCCAGGTCGCTTCTCTGTTATAGCACGCAAGCTGGTCATCTATTTTTAGCAGACTCAGCTGGTGATCTATTTTTAGCACTCACTCACTCACCGTCGTTAGTGTGTCCATGCGTTAAGACGGGCGTTGGGGACGACTCACTCACTCACCACCCACTCACTCACTCACTCACTCACACTCACATGTGTTGGGCGCGCCCTCAGCCAATCAGTTTTATAATCGGTCAGGCCGCTTCTCTTTTATAGCACGCTAGCTGGTCATCTATTTTTAGCACACTCAGCTGGTGATCTATTTTTTAGCACACTCAGTTAAACTACCACAAGCGGAGGACCGAGACTGGTGTACTGGTGTATGCCTGAGCCGCATTACGCGCGTGTGTGTGTGTGTGTGTGTGTGTGTGTGTGTGTGTGTGTGTGTGTGAGTGAGTGAGTGAGTGAGTGAGAGTACTCACTCACTCACTCACCGTCGTTAGTGCGTCCATGCGTTAAGACAGGCGTTGGGGACGCCTCATTCACTCACTCACTCACTCACTCACTCACGCACACTCACTCACTCACTCACTCACTCACTCACTCACTCACTCACTCACTCACTCACTCACTCACTCACTCTCACACTGACTTACTCACTCACCGTCGTTAGTGCGTCGATGCGTTAAGACCGGCGTTGGGGACGCCTCACTCATTCACTCACTCACTCACTCACATATGTGGGGCGCGCCCTCAGCCAATCAGAATCGAGTATTTTGACTCGGTGCATTATAGGACATATCCAAGATGGCGGCGTCTGCCTTCTGGTTCAAGATGGCGGCACGTGCAGTGTCGAAAACTGACCATTTTGTCGGAATGTGGTCATCTGGTGTCGAAAACTGGACCTTGTATGCCTGTACCCTATAGCCCAGCGTATATATATATGAAATGATGAGGGACACGACTTAATCTCTATATGTACAGACACCATCACACACCAATAATACCACCACACACACACACACACACACCACCACCAACACCACCACCAACGCCACCACCAACACCACCGCCCGGTGGTGGTCGTAGCTCCCGTGTATCGGAGCTCTCGGAGCTCAAAGCTTGCGGGGCTCGGAAATGACGTCATCGCAGGCATACGCGTGTACCTGTGCTGCACCCAGTACCCTATAGCCCGTAGGGAATAGGGTACACCTGGATATGTCCTATAATGCACTGAGTCAAAATACTCGCTTCTGACTGGCTGAGGGCGCGCCGCACACATGTGAGTGAGTGAGTGAGTGAGTGAGTGAGTGAGTGAATGAGTGAGTGAATGAGTCCAACGCCAGTATTAACGCATGGACTCACTAACGACGGTGAGTGAGTGAATGAGTGCGTGCGTCAGTGAGTGAGTGCCGATTATAAAACATGTTCTTTCGCTACTACCCGTACTGATGACGTCACTGGTGACGTCACAGATGCTGTGTACATCCCCTAAATGGAGTCTACACCCCGGGAACTGCAAGATGACACTTTCCACGACCCATTCGGATCAAAGATGGCCCCTCTCCACTCCAAATACCTTCCTTCGCTGTCTCAAAAATGCTCACTTGCGCTACTACTCGTCGTGATGACGTCACCCATGACATCACAGATGACATGGACAGCTCACAAATCGGGGTCTAAACCCCGAGAGCTACAAAATGACACCCCACACGATGCATTCGGAGCAATAGTGGTCCATCTCTACACCAAATACTTTCCTTCACTTCCCCAAAATGGCCACTTTACTTACTACACCCAACTGCGCATGCGCAGATTGACTCGACTTGCAATAAAAAAACACGCCATTCTGACTCTACCCGACAAAAGCTTTACTTTGACACCTTCCACAACCCATTTGGTCCACTAGTGATTCACATCGGCCCAAAAATGTATATTTCCATACTAGGGTCTGCCTGCGCATGCGCAGAATGACGATATTCCTACGCCACACCCACCCAGCCGGATGCACCCTCACGTGTGCTTCACATTGATACCTCACTCGACTCCAACAGACCAATAGTGGCCCACGTAAACCCCAAAACGTCTATTTCCATTCCTTTTTCCCACAATTCCCTGTTTGCGCATGCGCGGAATGCTGAACGCGGACGATACACTAGTCCAGGCAGATGCTCCTTCACGACTGCTTTACATTGCTACGTCATACAACTCCATCGGCCCATTAGGGGCTCACCTAGATCCCAAAACGTCTATTTACATACACTTGGTCTACTGCGCATGCGCAGAATGACATCAGTTCCATCGGATGCGCCTTCACGAATACTTCACATGGATACCTCATACGACTCCATAGGGCCAGGGGTGGCCCACCTAGGCCTCAAAACATCTATTTCCATACCCTTTTCCCATAATTCCCTGTCTGCGTGACAACGCCCGAGCCGCCAGTCCAGTTGGATGCCCGATCATGTGTGCTTCACATGGATACCTCACTCGACCCAATCGGTCGGAGACCAGTACGTGAACTTACCTATACTATATATTATGATATACAGAGACCAATAAGTGAACTTACCTACGCTATATATTATGATATAGAGAGGGCAGTACGTGAATTTACCTATACTGTATATTATGATATAGAGAGGGCAGTACGTGAACTTACCTAAACTATATATTATGATATAGAGAGGGCAGTACGTGAACTTACCTATACTATATATTATGATATAGAGAGACCAGTACGTCAACTTACCATACTATATATATTATGATATAGAGATGGCAGTGCGGGAACTTACCTATACTAAATATTATGATATAGAGAGACCATTAAGTGAACTTACCTACCCTATATATCAGGATAAAGAGAGGGCAGTGCGTGAACTTACCCACCCCATATATTATCATATAGAGAGAGCAGTACGTGAACTTACCTAACCTATATATTACGATATAGAGCGAACAGTACGTGAACTTACCTACCCTATATATTATGATATAGAGCGAGCTGTACGTGAACTTACCTATATACTATATATTATGATATAGTGGGACCAGTACGTGAACTTACTTACCCTATATATTATAATATAGAGAGGGCAGTACGTGAACTTATCTACCCTATATATTATGATATAGAGAGAGCAGTACGTGAACTTACCTATACTATTTATTAGGATATAGAGAGCCGTACGTGAACTTACCTATATACTATATATTATGATATAGTGGGACCAATACTTGAACTTACCTACCCTATATATTATGATATAGAGAGGGCAGTACGTGAACTTACCTACCCTATATATTATGATATAGAGAGAGCAATACGTGAACTTACCTACCCTATGTATTATGATATAAAGAGACCAATAAGTGAACTTACCTACGCTATATATTATGATATAGAGAGGGCAGTACGTGAATTTACCTATACTGTATATTATGATATAGAGAGGGCAGTACGTGAACTTACCTAAACTATATATTATGATATAGAGAGGGCAGTACGTGAACTTACCTATACTATATATTATGATATAGAGAGACCAGTACGTGAACTTACCTACCCTATATATTATGATATAGAGAGGGCAGTACGTGAACTTACATACCCTATATATTATGATATAGAGAGAGAGCAGTACGTGAACTTACCTACCCTATATATTATGATATAGTGCGAGCTGTACGTGAACTTACCTATATACTATATATTATGATATAGTGGGACCGGTACGTGAACTTACTTACCTATACTATATATTATGATAGAGAGAGAGCAGTACGTGAACTTACCTATACTATTTATTATGATATAGAGAGAGCAGTACGTGAACTTACCTAGACTATATATTATGATATAGAGAGAGCAGTACGTGAACTTACCTATGCTATATATTATGATATAGAGAGACCAGTAAGTGAACTTACCTAAGCTATATATTATGATATAGAGAGGGCAGTAAGTGAACTTACCTATCCTATATACTATGATATAAAGAGAGCAGTACGTGAACTTACCTATACTATATATTATGATATAGAGAGAGCAGTAAGTGAACTTACCTATACTATATATTATGATATAGAGAGAGCAGTAAGTGAACTTACCTTCGCTATGTATTATGATATAGAGAGGGCAGTAAGTGAACTTACCTACCCTATATACTATAATATAGAGAGACCAGTACGTGAACTTACCATACTATATATTATGATATAGAGATGGCAGTACGTGAACTTACCTACGCTATATATTATGATATAGTGGGACCAGTACGTGAACTTACCTATACTATATATTATGATATAGAGAGAGCAGTACGTGAACTTACCTATACTATATATTATGATATAGAGAGAGCAGTACGTGAACTTACCTATACTATATATTATGATATAGAGAGACCACACGTGAACTTACCATACTACATATTATGATATAGAGAGGGCAGTACGTGAACTTACCTATACTATATATTATGATATAGAGAGAGCAGTACGCGAACATACCTATACTATATATTATGATATAGAGAGAGCAGTACGTGAACTTACCTATACTATATATTATGATATAGAGAGACCACACGTGAACTTACCATACTACATATTATGATATAGAGAGGGCAGTACGTGAACTTACCTATACTATATATTATGATATAGAGAGACCAGTACGTGAACTTACCATACTATATATTATGATATAGAGATGGCAGTACGTGAACTTACCTACGCTATATATTATGATATAGTGGGACCAGTACGTGAACTTACCTATACTATGTTTTATGATATATTGGGACCGGTACGTGAACATACCTACACTATATATTATGATATATTGGGATCAGTACGTGAACTTACCTATACTATATATTATGATATAGAGAGAGCAGCACGTGAACTTACCTATACTATGTATTATGATATAGAGAGGGCAGTAAGTGAATTTACCTACGCTATGTATTATGATATAGAGAGGGCAGTAAGTGAACTTACCTACCCTATATACTATGATATAGAGAGAGCAATACGTGAACTTACCTATCCTATGTATTATGAAATAAAAAGACCAGTACGTGAACTTACCTACCCTATATATTATGATATAGAGAGACAAGTACGTGAACTTACCATACTATATATTATGATATAGAGAAGGCAGTACGTGAACTTACCTATACTATATATTATGATATAGTGGGACCAGTACGTGAACTTACCTATACTATATATTATGATATAGAGAGAGCAGTACGTGAACTTACCTACCCTATATATTATGATACAGAGAGACAAGTACGTGAACTTACCATACTATATATTATGATATAGAGAAGGCAGTACGTGAACTTACCTACCCTATATGTTATGATATAGTGGGACCAGTACGTGAACTTACCTACCCTATATATTATGACATAGAGAGACTGGTACGTGAACTTAACTACCTGATAAATTATGATATAGAGATACCAGTATGTGAACTTACCTACCCCACATATTATGATCTAGAGAGACCAGTACGTGAACTTACCTATACGCTATGTATTATGATATAGAGAGACCAGTAAGTGAACTTACCTACGCTATGTATTATGATATGGAGAGGGCAGTACGTGAACTTACCTACCCTATATATTATGATATAGAGAGACCAGTACGTGAACTTACCTATACTATATATTATGATATAGAGAGAGCAGTACGTGAACTTACCTACACTATATGTTATGATATAGTGGGACCAGTACGTGATCTTACCTACCCTATACGTGAACTTACCTACCCTATATATTATGATATAGAGATGGCAGTACGTGAACTTACCTATACTATATATTATGATATAGAGAGAGCCGTACGTGAACTTACCTATACTATGATATAGAGAGAGCAGTACGTGAACTTACCTATACTATATATTATGATATAGAGAGAGCTGTACGTGAACTTACCTACACCATAATTTATGATGTAGTGGGACCAGTACGTGAACTTACCTATACTATATATTATGATATGGAGAGAGCAGTACGTGATATAGTGGGACCAGTACGTGAACTTACCTACCCTATATATTATGACATAGAGAGACTGGTACGTGAACTTACCTACCTGATAAATTATGATATAGAGATACCAGTATGTGAACTTCCCTGCCCCATATATTATGATCTAGAGATACCAATACGTGAACTTACCTACGCTATGTATTATGACATAGAGAGACCAGTAAGTGAACTTACCTACGCTATGTATTATGATATAGAGAGACCAGTAAGTGAACTTACCTACGCTATGTATTATGATATAGAGAGGGCAGTACGTGAACTAACCTACTCTATATATTATGATATAGAGAGACCAGTACGTGAACTTACGTTTACTATGATGATATAGAGAAGGCAGTACGTGAACTTACCTATACTATATATTATGATATAGAGAGAGCAGTACGTGAACTTACCTATACTGTATATTATGATATAGAGAGAGCAGTACGTGAACTTACCTATACTGTATATTATGATATAGAGAGAGCAGTACGTGAACTTACCTATACTATATATTGATATAGAGAGCAGTACGTGAACTTACCTATACTATATATTATGATATAGAGAGAGCAGTACGTGAACTTACCTATACTGTATATTATGATATAGAGAGAGCAGTACGTGAACTTACCTATACTATATATTATGATATATTTTTAATAATAATAAAAATAAAATAATAAAATAAAATAAAAAAACGTAAGCAACTGTACCGTACTCAAAGTTGTGTCCATTCCTCTGTGCTTCCGGCACGGGCATATCCAAAGATTATATAAGAATAAATCAGCAATAGTTCAGGGAGATCTGTATTAATAAAAAGCTTGGCAGCTGTAACTCAATTATAAGCTGGAACTTCTTGACGAAAATTACCTCGTCTTCAAGTGAGTGAGTGAATAGGGTTTAACGTCGCTTTCAACATTTTTTCAGCTATATCACGACGGGGAAGGGAAGGGAGGGGAGGGGGAGGGGAAGGGGATCCTACTTGTAACAGAGCAGATCTAATGCTGCCATTTTATAGTGCTGTCCCACTGAAATATCATGCCGTAGGCAGACATGACACCCCACGCAGTCACATTATACTGACACCGAGCGAACCAGTCCTTGTTCTATCCTCTTAATATGCTAATAGATAAGCCCATATATATGACCCACAAACAGTTTAACGTTTTTCCATGAAATTCCGAAGACATCTAAACTGGCGGCCATGATGACGTCACTATGACATCTTTTTGAAAGCCATTTTTCACCTGGCTTTTGACCCGATTTAAAAAAAAATTGTCGATATTTTCCCTGGTAAATTTATTGATATGATAGAGAGGATATGCGAAAAAGTCAGAAAGTTTAAGCTCTCATCTTTCCGGTGCCGAGGGTGAATTGTTCGGTTATGTCTGTTGCCTGGCCTGTGGGATATTGGATGGTCGATGTCTACGTACATGTATACATTTTTTCAATAAATTATGAAAATTAATGAATATATATCTAATATATATTTTTTTAATCAAATTTTTTTTTTTTTTTTCTGGGTGTATTTCTCTTTCATCTTTGGCTCAAGAAAAGTCATTCCCTAAAATATCAAATCGAATTACTACAGTTTTTAATTATCCTACCCTGTCCTCTATGACATAGAATTTTATTATGACATAGAATTTTATTCCATGTCATAGAGGACAGGGTATGATAGATAATTAAAAACTGTAGTAATTCGATTTGATATTTTAGGGAATGACTTTTATTGAGACAAAGATGAAAGAGAAATACACCCAGAAAAAAAAAGATTAAAAAAAAAATGATTAAAAAAATATATATATATATATTCATTAATTTTCATAATTTATTGACAAAATTTATACGTATACATCGACCAGCCAATATCCCATAGGCCAGGCAACTGTGTTCCCTCCCGAATGCCAGATTAGGTTATTAAAGAAAGGTGGGGTAATAGTAATCAGCATATAATAATAGTATCAGTTCGTGTATGTCGAGCAGAAAGATCGTAAACTATTTCTATGAATATAAAATCCCCGTTATCACACCATAAAAACCCATGATAATGCATAGAATAGAATGGGATCAGGTTTTATCCGAAGAGGTGAAACAACAATGCAAAAACTGAAATGTTTCCCCAAGATTTACACAGCGCTGGTGAGTGGTTCTGAGGGGTACACTTTAGAGAATAACTAGTTGCAGCCGAGTGTACTGCCCTAAAGATGAGTGGTTCTGATGGGTACACTTTAGAGAATAACTACTTGCAACCGAGTGTTGCAACCGAGTGTACTGTCCTAAAGGTACGAGTTCAAGGCAAATACTAATGGATAAACGCGAAACGTGAGTTCCAAGTTCACCAGTCGGAATTTTTCATATACGAAAATGTTGAGGTTGAACGTCGTCTATTTTTTTGTCTTAATTTTGATGTAAACGGTTGAACGCCAAGAAATCACCAGACATAGGAAGATTTTACAAACAGTATAGACATCAGTAGCAAAATTTTGTAAGTATTGGTCTATCAGAGCAAACACGGCCACACACAAAACCTCTGATGGCATGCATGAGAACTTAAGCATGAAAAACTATAATCATGATATTATGTTCTACAAGCGGGTGGTTGGGTGGGTTTAGGGGTATCCAGTCAATTCACCCACAAACCGGATCACCCACAATCAATTCACCCACAACTTCAGGTCGATTCACCCACAAAAAAAAGTTAACTCGCCCACAACCAGGTCAATTCACCCACAGTCTCAATGTTGGTTTATTCAACATGGATATATTACATGTATAATTAATATTAAACAGAAATCTCACTAAGTTGGATTTAGCTTATCAACAATTGCATTAGTAACACTGATTGGTGCATGCCATCAAAGCAAAAATCCAAATAACAGTTATGTCAAGATAAAAGCATTGATACAATGATAATTAAGCTGGTTGAGTATTCAATTTATCAGCTATTCTTTATCAATTAACTATTGTCAAGTTAATTTCAAACATTGGACTTCAAAGAACTTTTATATACATGGTAATTAAGAATGTATTATATTTCATGGTCTGTACTAAATGCTATATATTGTGCTATTTCATTTCAAGAACATGTAATATTCAAAATTGATCATTCTGATGATTCAAATGTAGTTAAGGGAGGAAGGCACGCACTGCTCCAGAGGTTGAAACATGTGCCTCTGCAATGACTTTCAACAAGAGGGAAACCTGTGAATGGCTTATAAATGTACCTCCAATAATATTCCCTACTACCACCCTGATTTCCCGATTAGTGTTTAGTATAACAAAATGGAGAAAATTTGACCTTGGGCAGTTTGATTTATTGAGCATCAAACAAGAAAGAAAAAAAATCTAATTTCCCTATAACATTCGGTGGCTTTTAAGTGGTATACATGCATCTGGCTACCATATTTTTTAACGAGTATGTTAACGCTCCATTTTTTCCATGGATCATCTTCTTTTAACCTGATTGAAAAATGCTGAAATTTAAAAAAAACTTCCAACTTGTAGAAATGAACGTCCTCTACAGGCTCTACTCCCTTGATAGGTTAAGCAATGTTTTGCCTCTTATTTGTAATCTACGTACCCTTAGATTATTTATACAATGAATAATTGTTTGCTACACTGTGACACCTGTGGATTAATTCTCAGTTACTTCAAACGTGCTTGGAAATCAACTCTGGTTAAAATTCTATTGTTTATTAATTTTCCATAATACTTTTCCAGACTATCGCCCACTCAAAAGCAGTAACATAATTGCCCAAGATATGATAAATACCCATGTCCTCTGAAATTTAGTCATTATGCATGTTGACTATAGCAACGCTGAGACTGTGGGTGAATTGACCTGGTTGTGGGTGAATTGACTTTTTTTGTGGGTGAATCGACCTGAAGTTGTGGGTGAATTGGTTGTGGGTGAATCGGTTTGTGGATGAATTGACTGTGAATCATTTCAGGTTCCTGTTGCTTCAATGCATTTTGCTGAGAAGCAACAGGAACTTGACAATGTGATGTCTAGCACTGTAATATCACTTTTCTTTATTGCACCATGTAAGCGCCTTGTCTGTGTCTTGTGCGCTGTCCTCAGTGTTTTTATAGGGTGGATGGAGGGTGTCTGGTTCCATGCTGCTTCAAAGATTTCTTCTTTGAAGTAGCAGGAACACAACTGGGCTGGGTGGTGCTTAGTTGGTTCGTCGTGATATAGCTGAAATATTGTTGAAAGCGACGTTAAATTCTATTCACTCACTCACTCACTTATGTTCGACAAAGCCTGGCTTTCCTGGATAACTTCTAGTATAGCATATCTTTCGTTCTCAAACTCTCATGAATCTTACACGAACACTGTATTTGAGGAGAACAATCTTAGTTGATGATAGGATTTTATTCTACATCTGAGCTAAATATTGTTATAAATGTGTTTATTTTTTTGTTTTGGTTCCATGTAGTTTTAACCCTCCACTTGCCTCTAGGAGGTAATCTTTGGGATCTGTAGATTCGTTGATCAATAAATAAACCTTATTGGGAGTGTGTTATAAAAGATGCCGTATTTGGCTGGTGTACTTTTGCCCACAACATATCCGTTGACTCAGTGGCGTCGGAAGCGGTGGTGGGGGAGGGGGTCCGGGCCCCCCACTTTTGATTTTGAGGGGACCCGAATATCTTTGGGCCCCCACTTTTCGGCACTCCTAACTTACCATGTCCCCACATAATAATTACAGATGAGTGCCAGGATCATATAAACTGTTTATACCGGTATTTTAAGTGTACAGCTCATAAACTTTTACCAGAGTGCGATGTTCTGTTTTATAGCCATTGTTCCGGGGTTAATTAAGTCGTATGTACCGTAATTACCGTCAACATTATTAATAAAATGTGTAGATAGCGCTGCTGACCTGTAATATTTAATCGTCAGCAGCGCCATCTGTACATTTTAACTGTACAGTCGAATAAATCTATAGGCCTAATCATCATTTAGTCTTGGAATCTCGTCAATAAAACTTGGGCGTTATCTAATCTCCAGCTTTTCCGGCCGGTTCAGTGTTTCGTAGAAATTTTTATGCTTCTGTTCACATTCTGATCTTTTTCCTCTGTCTTCAGTCTGGCAAATCAATTCTGAAATATATTTCTAGTCAATCTCGTCAGCCCTCTGTCGGCGAAGAGGTTGACGATGCGCCCTCTGTTAACGCTGAAACTGGGGCAGGTTCAGAACAGGTCACACATTTTCAACATTTTTTCGAGCATTAATATGATATTGTATGTGCCGGAAATAGCGCAAAATGGATTTCCTGCAATCTAAAACCCCGGAGCTTCCGGGGCCTAGGCGGATCTTGGACCGTGGCGTAATTGTGCTGTGATCGTTGATCGGGGCAATCAGAAATTGCTTCCATCGCCCCTGCTGGGTCTCTGACTTTTGAAAGTTTTGCCCCCCCCCCCTTCTTTCAATTACGTTCCGACGCCACTGTATGTTGAGCCGGAGCGATTCTTTTGTCCAAGAATGAAAATGGAAAAGGGGAGGGGGCGGGGGATTGTAGAGAAGTATGATCTCCGAAGTACCATCTGCAATTCACCAATTGTTAAAAATATATTATCCAAATTGTCGTCTTCAATCCACTGTTGCCGCCAAGTATAGTGTCCAAGAATTTGGTTTACCATGCCCCTTTTACGGTCCTGTAGTTTTCGACAACATTGTTCACAGGTACATTAACTATTACTTTAAGATTAGACGTTTACACTAATGATCGATTACCTCACATTTCTCATTCAAGCAATGAACAAAAGTGGTCGCGTTGTGTGAACATGATTCTTGTGTGGTTTTATTTCAGTGTGACTAAATTGTGTATCATAACTGAGAGGACAATGGAAGACTTATCAGTAAAACTTGAGTCTCTTGATCAAGAGAGAGAATCATTGGTGCAAGATGATGGGATAACCTACCGACATTCAGCAAATGTATCTATGGAAGATGGAGATGTAACAGTGAAAACAGAACCAACAGCCCAGTATGAGGATGGAGAACAACAAGGCGGTGCTGAGTTTGATACATGTGAACAAGTACCGGTAAGCCAAGAAAAATATTTGTCAATTGAATTAAAAAGCAGATCTACAAAAAACGCTCCCCGTCCCACTTATAGTTCATGTATATGTGGCATCAACATCCCCATTTCCAAGTTGTGAGAACGGACCAATCACAGATCTTCCCACGATTTAGGGATGTATGTTTGAAATGTCAAGGTCAGGAGGTCACAACTGTGTGGGGCAGACAGGATGATCTCGTGATATTATGAACACAGAAATATATCTTTGAATTGATTGATATATCTAAATTGTAGTAATGTATAATCGAATATCACGGTTTCCAGAGAATATAATATCGATCTGATGGTACAAGTTAAAGTGTATGACAAGAGTTTTACATATACTGTACACTTGTTGCCATCTCGTTGCAAAGTAAGAGGGGTCAGATATGTGACCTTGATCTGCCGAGAGTTAGGTCCTCCAACAAAGAAGCCTGTTTCTCGGCCCAAATCTTCAATCAGCAACATGCAAGATAATGGAGAGGTACTTTTAGATCTGGTTTTAATATGATCTAACAGCTTTTGTATATAGTTTGGCTCATGGTGTATGCTACAAGTTTATATTAAATTCACAAACTGTAATTAATTATGTGGGTAGATTGTTGAATATGTATTTAATAACTGTGCGTATTGGAGTTGAAATGTGTTGTTATAAAAATAACAGTTTTTTTTTTAATCCAGACCTTTGTCAAGAAATGTTCTGGTGACGAGCAGACACGTGTGGATGATTTGTTCTCTGGCATTCCATTTCCTGTGACCATGTACATGAACTTCAAGACGAGAGAAAATACAAATCTGCCCAACGAATTCGTAACAGTTTGCAATCTAGAAACGGACATCATTGGAAGAATGACACCTGGAAGAGTTATTAATGCTGGTGAAAAGCCATACAAATGCTTGTCCTGTCCATATAGCTGTTCAGAGAAAAGAAACCCAGAGAGACATGAAATGAGACATACGGACACTAAGCCATATTTATGTTCATTCTGTCCAAGTAGATGTAGAAACAAAGAGAGCCTTGACAGACATGAAAGAACACATACTGGTGAAAAACCGTTTTTATGCCCATTCTGTTCATGTAGCTGTTCACAGAAAGGGAACCTGAAGGAACATGAACGGACACATACTGGCGCAAAGCCATACAAATGCTCCCACTGCCCATATAGCTGTTCAGTGAAAGGAAACCTAAAGGCACATGAAAGGATACATACTGGTGAAAAGCCATATAAATGTTCACTCTGTCCATACAGCTGTGCGCAGAAAGGGAACCTTAAGGAACATGAATGGAGACATACTGGGGAAAAGCCATACAAATGCTCCCACTGTCCATATAGCTGTTCACACAAAATGAGCCTAAATGCACATGAAAAGAAACATACTGGTGTAAAGCCATACAAGTGCTCCCTCTGTCCATATAGGTGTTCACTCAAATGGAACCTAAAAGCACATGAAAGGACACATACTGGTGAAAAGCCATACAAGTGCTCCCTCTGTCCATACAGCTGTGCGGATAAAGCGCGCCTTAAGGAACATGAACGCACACATACTGGGAAAAAGCCACACAAATGCTCTCACTGTCCATATAGCTGTTCACACAAAGGGAGCCTAAAGGCACATGAAAGGACACATACTGGTGTAAAGCCATACAAGTGCTCTCACTGTCCATATAGCTGTTCACACAAAGGGAGCCTAAAGGCACATGAAAGGACACATACCGGTGAAAAGCCATATAAATGTTCACTCTGTCCATTAAGCTGTTCACAGAAAGCAAAAACTAAAGGCACATGAAAGGACACACACTGGTGAAAAGCCATATAAATGTTCACGCTGTCCATAGTTGTTCAAACAAGGGGTACCTAAAGGCACATGAAAGGACACATACTGGTGAAAAGCCATATAAATGCTCATTCTGTCCATATAGCTGTGCACGTAATGGGAAGATAAAGGAACATGAAAGGACACATACTGGTGAAAAACCATACAAATGCTCATTCTGTCCATATAGCTGTGCACGTAATGGGAAGATAAAGGAACATGAAAGAACACATACTGGTGAAAAGCCATATAAATGTTCAATCTGTCCATATAGCTGTTCCAAGCAAGGGAACCTAAAGGCACATGAAGGACACATCCTGGGGAAAAGCCATACAAATGCTCCCAATGTCCATATAGCTATTCACGCAAAGAATACCTAGAGAAACATGAAAGGACACATACTGGTGAAAAGCCATACTAGTGATCCCGCTGTCCATATTAGCTGTTCAAATATCAGCAACCTAGAGGAACATGAAATAACACATAATAGTTAATAGCCATAGCAAGAGTTACTCTGTCCATATGCCTTGGCATAGTCTTGTTTTGTCTTTTTCGCATACATTTTAGTAAGGATTGTTTAATATGTTTGAAATGGAACGCATTTAACGACTATTAAATGTAGTCAAATATGCCGTGACATTACTGTGACATATTATTGCGGTTCATAGTGTCCAAGTTCATATAAAAAATGCATACTGACATATGTGCGATATGGTCAAAAACAGATGCGAAGCCCAATTTCCAATGTCTGGAACATGAAAGGATACATACTGGTGAAAAGCTATATAAATGTTCACTCTGTCCATTTAGCTGTTCACAGAAAGAAAAACTAAAGGAACATGAAAGGACACACACTGGTGAAAAGCCATACAACTGTTCACGCTTTTCATATAGCTGTTCACGCAAAGGGTACCTAAAGGCACATGAAAGAACACATACGGATGAAAAGCCATACAATTGCTTCCTCTGTCCATATAGCTGTTCAAATATCAGTAACCTAGAGGAACACGAAATAACACATAATAGTTAACAGCCATAGAAATAGTTACTCTGTCCATATACCTTTGCATGGTCTTGTTTTGGCGTTTTCGCATACATTTTAGTAAGGATTGTTTAATATGTTTGAAATGGAACACCTTTAGCGACTAATAAATGTTTTCAGATATGGGCATTACATAGAGTGAAGTATTATTGTGGCTCAAAGTGTCCAAGTTCATACAAAAAATGCACACTGAAATATATACGATAAGGTCAAAAACAGATGGGAAGACAAATTGTCAATGTCCGACGACTGCTTCTCGTCATTTTAGACACGGTACAACGTCTTGTTTAACCGCAGCCGATAGCCATGTGCGCGCCGCATTTTAACCTCAGTGTAGCCGGAGTATATCTGACATTGGGATGTCTACAGTCTGATGCAATGTGAATGACTCCTGTTATGCAGTATCACGGATTACGGAATTTACGTGCTTAATCTCTCATATGCATATTAATATATATATGTAAGACGGGGATGTCCCTCGGATATCCGTCTGGAGAGACGGCCTTATGGTTTAGTGTGAGCTCGGTGCCTTTGGGACATGAATCATCAATACCACATACCCCTATGCCCCTAAGTAATTAGCACAACAACCAAATTTGTGTATAAATGATGAATGGAACTTAATGGAATCAGGAACTAAAGATGACCATGAAAGACAACATGCCGACGAAAAGCCATATAGATGCCATTCTGTCAATATAGCTGTTCACGTCGTTATAGGCTAAGGGCACATAAGAGAACACAGTGGTGAAGAGCATATAGACAGACATGAACTGACACATACCAGTGAAAACCATGCGAATGACAACCCTGTCAGTAGCGATGTGCACAGAAAGGAACATCAGACGAACATGGTCGGTGTAACACCTAACAATTCAGCTTTCTGTCTTGCAAAGGTGATAGTAAGATCTCGCCGCTTCCATATTTGAGATTTTCATCTCGCAATGTTGGAAGTAGAAAGCTGGAAAGCTCGATAAATCTCAATAAACATCACTTTAGAGGCAGAATGTAGTCTAGTTCAAGTATCGAAGCAGGGTTAATGTATGTCCAGTCGAGTGTCAAAATGGGCTATATGAAGGAATGTATGTCTAGTCCAGTGACAAAGCGGTGTTATGGATGAATTTGTCTAATCCAGAGTCAAGGTGGGGTGAGAAAGGAACGTAGGTGTAGTGTCGAAACGGGGCTAAAGAGAAAGGTATATCTAGTCGAGTGTCAACGAGGGGTTAGGGAGGAATGTATGTCTATTCGAGTGTCAAAGCATGGCTGAGGAGGAATTTATGTCTAGTCGACTGTCAAAACGAGGATGGTGGGAAATGCATATCTATTCGAGTGTCAAAGCGGGGCTAGAGGCGAATTTGTCTAATCTAGTGTCAAAGATGGTTAGGGGGGAATGTATGTACAGTCGAGTGTCAAAAAGGAGGGTTGTTGAGAAATGTATGTCTAATCAATCGTCAAAGCGGCCTACGGTGGTAATCACTTCATGAATGGTTAGTTTACTGTATATTTTAGATTTTACATTACAATTGACGTCATTTATCAGCGATTGATGACTATTGTTGTTCATAGTTCCCTACGAACTAGGCTCTCATTTGCAACTTGTCGGGTAATGAGTCAGTCAGTGGGTCTATCCGAATCCTTTCGTCGGCAAAATAAGGAGAACCGTTGACAATAGAACCTTGATTTTTAGCATGAATGTGCATTAGTAGACTGTTACCAGCAGCGGGTGGTTGGTTGGGTTCAGGTTCCTGTTGCTTCAATGCATTTTGCTGAGAAGCAACAGGAACTTGACAATGTGATGTCTAGCACTGTAATATCACTTGTCTTTATTGCACCATGTAAGCGTCTTGTCTGTGTCTTGTGCGCTGTCCTTAGTGTTTTATAGGGTGGATGGGGGGTGTCTGGTTCCATGCTGCTTCAAAGATTTCTTCTTTGAAGTAGCAGGAACACAACTGGGCTGGGTGGTGCTTAGTTGGTTCGTCGTGATATAGCTGAAACATTGTTGAAAGCGACGTTAAATTCTATTCACTCACTCACTCCTGTTACCAGCAAGTTCTGAGCTGACCTACTTTTTTCCTTTCTTGGAATAGTAGAATAATTTGTTGAATATTTCCCATACATGAGTAGTGTGACTAACGTCACAGGACCCGCGAAGTGGGCTTTAATATAATTTAAGTGTGTACCTTGACCTAAGACTGACCATTTCCATGGTCGTCGGAGGCTTAAAATCAATCTAATGGACTTACTTTTATTATTTATCGAATAAATAATTGATTATTTCTTGTGTACACCGGGTGAAGACAATAAATTTTCACACTCGCATCGTGCTTCTTGACGAAATCCATGCGGGTCGCCATTTTAGCATGGTTTAAACCCACTGCGCATTGGTTTTGGGCAGAATGTTTTCTTGCGGTTTTGCGGGTTTCCGGTTTCGCGGCAGTCCTCAAAAATGCCTGGATTAGTCCCTAAATTTCATCAAATGTAGACCAGCTCCTAATGCACAATCATGCCAAAAATCAAGATTCTAATGTAACAGTTCTCCTTATTTTGCCGACGAAATGTCTGGCTGGCCATTCCTGCCACAATTCATTTTATACAACGGTTTAAAATATTTATAGGATGCCTGTAAATATTTTGCAACATGGTATAAAATGACAAGCCTACCATAATTCGTATTTACAGGATGCCTATAGTTGTTTTGAACAATGCTATAAAATCGCCAAGCGTGCCACAATTCCTATTTACAGGATGCCTATAATCATTTTGTACCATAGTATAAAATCGCCACAATTCGTATTTACAGGATGCCTGTAAATATTATATACCATGGTACAAATTAATTTACCAGTAAATCGTAAAATAGGTCTTCCTGATTCTTTCCATCAATGAAACATATTTACTAGTTTAACCATGAAATAGGTGTAAACTTGTTATACACATGGCTGTGTAAACACTTTCCAGCCATGCCACCTCAGCTCACAGTACAAAGAGTTGTGTTATAAAATATAATCAGAGGATCAGATATGGTGACAGCTATATGCAGTGTGTAATAAAGGACTTGTTAACTCAGCTCATCTGAGAAAGTACCGGTATACATTGTAGAAAGATTAGTGTATTAACGCCATCTGGCCTGGGCGATTTCGGGTGTACCGCAGAAGGGAGAGGGACAGAAAGTGCTCCCACTATATATTTTCGCTATGCCTAAGGTTCATTTTTATTTCTAAAAAACGAGCATGCCTCCCTCTCAAGAAAATCCAATGGTGCGTATAGAGCAGAGCACTCTGAGAGGATTTCGAAAATTAGTCCACTTCCCATTTGCTCACGTGACCATATGTCTACACTTGTTACAAGTTTAATCATTGGTCAAATTTAATATTCTTGATAAGACATCGAGTTATTAACGACTTACGGCTAAATTAATTTATACCATGGTATATATTATTTACAGGCATCCTGTAATTACGAATTGTGGCAGGCTTGTCGATTTTATACCATGGTATAAAATAATTATAGGCATCCTGTAAATACTAACTGTGATAGGCTTGTCGATTATATACCACGGTACAAAATAATTATAGGCATCCTATAAATACGAATTATGGTTGGCCTGGCATTTTATACCATGGTACAAAATATTTACAGGCATTTTATAATTATTTTATACCATGATATAAAATGACGACTTTTGGCAGGGAAGGCCAACCATAGAAAGGATTCGGATAGACTGACTGACTGAATCATTACCGGACAATTTCCAAATGAGAGCCTACTTCGTAGGAATTTACACTGGCCATCGATGAACAAAAATCGACATAATGCTGTAAATATAGCCTGGAGAGAGATATAACAAACCATAGAGTGTCATGTGTCAATGCCCCCTGTGGCCGATGGCTTGAATAGTCCGCGTTTCGTGAGACTCGTCGGTGCTTATTTCTTACTACCCTTGAATTGAGCCAGTTGTTGTGGCGCGCACATTTCGGAAAATGTTGGTTGGACGTCGTCTATTTTCGGTCTTAATTTTGATGTAAACGGTTGAACGCCAAGAAATGGCCAGACCTAGGAAGATTTAACAAAGAGTACAGACATCAGTAGCAGCCCAAATTTTGTAAGTATAGGTCAATCAGAGCAAACACAGCCACACACAAACCTATACATGAGATCAGTATATCAGGTTTGGGATAAAGCTATTTGGAGCTTTTTTAGATCCATCGGGCTTTTTTAGCTTGATCGAGCTTTAAAAATGTGACTTTTACTCGTACTGATCATGGGATGTCCAATTTCCGCGGCGAAGCGGGCGTTGACAGTTTCACCGTGCTGAGCTGAACATGGGAGAAGTTCAGAACCGAAAGAATCTCCCTTGTTCACAATTGCGTTGTTTACGGAGCCGTAAAAGGGACATGGAAATTATTTTTTTCAACCCCTGAATTGTTTTTTCTTCTTATTAAGTCGTTATAACGACTTAAAAAAAAAAAAAAAAAAATGGGGGCTAAAAATTTGTTTTCTTCTTCTTATTAAGTCGTTAACGACTTAATAAAAATAAAAAATAAAAATGGGGGCTGAAATTTTTTTTCTTCTTCTTATTAAGTCGTTATAACGACTTAATAAAAAAAAAAATAGGGGCTATTTTTTTTTATTTTTTTTTTTTATTATGTCGTTATAACGACTTAATTGACCAATGAAATTGCAGCATTAAGTCGTTATAACGACTTATTAAGTCGTTATAACGACTTAATTGACCAATGAAATTCCGTCTTACTTCTGCAGCTTTTATTTTGTTAACTGACAACTCCCCGGTGAAACAGGGTTTAGATATGCAGTATGAAGTCTGATAATGCCATTGAAGTAATAAACTTTGGATAAATTGGAGAGATATGTAGGCTATAGAGGTGGGAAAAGTTGACGGCGTCTGCCGACTAAAAGGCAACCCTATGACTCTATGCCCAAACCTGCCAATTCACATGGATTCTCTGTGTTGGTCCGATAATATCGCCAAAATTGTTTTGCTCGCCACCAACCATTACAGATAATTGAGGAGCTTGTAGCGTTGGCTCGAGCGGTATGGCGGCTCACTTCAAAGAATTAAAAATGGGTCAGACATGCTGATAATTGTATAGGTATAGCTGTAGTCCACTCCTAAACAGCCAAGCGAAAAAATGTGAAATGCAGACGGATTTTACTAACACCTATTCAGGCACGGCGGAGCCGGGGGAGAGGGATGGGATGGGTTGAGAGGCTAAACACTGGATTATAGTTTTGATAATTTTCGCAGAGAATAACACATGTGATACAAATGCCGTAATCCTACTATCATAATGCACCACAACACAGCGTTTGCATGCGTAAATTCGACACTTTCTGGGAGAGCCGTTCATAGATTGAACAAGACTGAACTTATGGAGTTTTACATCCAGTTATGAAAAATGGAGAGACCCATGCAATCAAAAACATGAGAGTGAGAACTGAGCTCCAGATCGAGCAACGGTTTAATGTTCATTCAAAACAAACAGAAAATATACCGTCAAAATGCACCAAAACAAAATAAATCGAACATAATGTATGTAGATTAACTTTCACTTTTGTTTCGCATAAGCACGCATCGATATTGAAAAGTATCAGACCTTATGCCCCCATTTGACATTCTGGTAAAACACATACAAATCAGGACTAACACTTCACACGTGGAGCGCTCGTAGCCATAATGTTTTCATATTCAACATCGAAATATAGTACGCTCACAAACCACATAAATAGATGTCTGTTTAATATATCAATAGATACTCTGATTACATAATCCACATTCGTTTATTTTAGATATAATTTCAAGATATTATTTCTACGTGAAATTCCAGGGTTCGCTGATCTCTCTCTCATTTTTTTTACAGGTCTAATTGGGGGGGGGGCCCTGACCCCACCCCCCGTAGATCTGCCCTTGATAGTGCCTATCTAAACGCTGTTTCACCGGGGAGGTGTCAGTTAACAAAATAAAAGCTGCAGAAGTAAGACGGAATTTCATTGGTCAATTAAGTCGTTATAACGACTTAATAAGTCGTTATAACGACTTAATGCTGCAATTTCATTGGTCAATTAAGTCGTTATAACGACATAATAAAAAAAAAAAAAATAGCTCCTATTTTTTTTTTTTTTTTTTTTATTAAGTCGTCATAACGACTTAATAAGAAGAAAAAAAAAATTTCAGCCCCCATATTTTTTTTTTTTTTAAGTCGTTATAACGACTTAATAAGAAGAAAAAAAAAATTTCAGGGGTTGAAAAAAATAATTTCCATGTCCCTTTTACGGCTCCGTAGTTGTTATATTTCATATCAAATTATTCTTATGATGCACAGCCAACAACGTTTCCTCACCTCCTGTATTGCCATCTCATAAAACGTCCAACGTGAAGCCATCATGGCGCTTCGCTTTCACTATGATCTGGCCAGCCCACGTGATCGGATATGCCGAAATATGGATTTTAATTTTCCATCGGGTATGGTGGACCTGAATGCACATACAAGCCAAAATTTCAAATATGGAATAAAAAATTGAACTACTAATCACGTCTAAAGAATGATTACTTGGTGGTGAAACTCGTTGAATAAAAGATATATTATTTTGTCATCAGAACCAATAGCAGCAGTTGTCCCTTTCCTGTCAAAACGCACACACCACGTTTACACGACATGAACAGGCACTTCAGGCATGCCACCAACTATTAAGTATGAAATCTGGGATTCCAGATGTACTGTCCCATGATTTGAACTGTACTAACCCACAGTATTTTATTTGCCCAAATAAAAGTTTGGTTTGTATGTACATGATGTGCATTCAGGTCCACCATACCCGATGGAAAATTAAAAATCCATATTTCGGCATATCCGATCACGTGGGCTTGCCAGATCATAGTGAAAGCGAGGCGCCATGATGGCTTCAAGTTGGACGTTTTATGAGGAGATATAAAGTGTTGATGGCAATACAGGAGGTGAGGAAGCGTTGTTGGCTGGTTTTGAACTTCTCCCATGTTCAGCTCAGCACGGTGAAACTGTCAACGCCCGCTTCGCCGCGGAAATTGGACATCCCATGATCAGTACGAGTAAAAGTCACATTTTTAAAGCTCGATCAAGCTAAAAAAGCCCGATGGATCTAAAAAAGCTCCAAATAACTTTATCCCAAACCTGTATATGTCACATTATGTGGCTATAAAGAATCCATGCTTTTTCATGCTTTCATGCAACTGAGGTAATATTGTCATAAATGTGTTAGTACTTGCCTCAGGGAGGTGCCCTGGGCTCTTTAGATTCTCTGATCATTGAATAAATCTTAACGGAATGAGGTTTAGGAGATACCGTGTTTGGCTGGTGCGGGGGGGGGGGGGGGTCCCCCTCTTTTCATTAACGGGGCCCGAATATCTTCCCCCCACCCCACTTCAAGGCACTCCTATCTGACCATGTCCCCACACAAAAATTACAGAGTGCCAGGATCACATAAACTGTTTATACCGGTATTTTAAGTGTACCGCGCAATAAAATTTAACCACAGTGCCATGTCCTGTCCTATAGCCAATGTTTCGGGGTTAATTGAGTCATGCATGTAATTACCGTCAGCATTATTATTATTAAAATGTGCAGAGGGCGCTGCTGACATGTAATATTTAATTCTGAGTGTATAGTCGAATATAGGCCTATAGGCCAAATCATCATTTAGTCTTGGTATCTCGTCGATAAAACTTGGGTGCTATCTACTCTCTATCTTTCACGGGCGCTTTTTCAGACTTTTCAATGTTTCGAAGAAACTTTCATTCTAACATCACCAGATGGTGGGCTGTTCAAATCGCGTTTCGTCCGTCGGTCGTCCGTCCGTGAGTCGTCCGTCCGTAAACAATTCTTGTCGCGATTTGTCAGGGACTACTACATGGATCTTTCTCAAATTCGGTACACAGCTTCCCCTTTGGGTCTAGTTGTGCAGGATTCCTTTTCTGGTCCGATTTAAAAAACCAATATGGCCACCAGGTGGCGGTCCCGGATTTCCCCATGAAACTTTATCGCGATTTCTCAGGAACTACGGCACGGATGTTTCTCAGATTTGGTGCACAGCTTCCCCATGGGGTCTATTTGTGCAAGATGCCTTCTCTGATCCGATTAAACAAATCCAATATGGCCTCCAGGCGCCATCTTGGAGTTCCCCATGAAACTTTATCGTGATTTCTCAGGAACTACTGCATATGGATCTTTCCCAAATTCTGGGGTCTAGTTGTGCAAGATCCCTTTTTCAATTTATCCATGAAACTTTGTTACCGTGAAATCTCAAATTTGGGGCACAGGTTCCCCTTGTAGTCTAGTTGTACGACATGGTCCGATTTGAAAATCCTATATGATCACCAGGTGGCCATTTTACATTTTTTTCGCGAAACTTTGTTATCGCGATTTCTCATGAACTACTACGCGAATTTTTCTCAACTTTGGTACACGGCTTCCCCTTGGGGTATAGTTGTGCAAGAAACCTTCCCTGGTCCGATTCGAAATTTTGATATGGCCCCCCCAGGCGGCCATCTTGAATTTCCCGATAAAACTTTATTGTGATTTCTCAGGAAGTACTGCATGGATCTTTGTCAAATTTGGTTCCCCTTGTGGTTTAGTTGTGCAAGATACATTTTTTAGTTCGATTCCTGAATCCAATAAGGCCGCCAGGTGGCCATCTTGAATTCCCCCTTGAAACATTGTTATCGTGAATTCCCAGGAACTACTTGATGGATCTTTCTGAAATTTGTTACACAGGTCACACATGGGGCCTAGTTGTGCAAGATACCTTTTTTGGTTCCATTCGTAAATCCAAGTTATGCTTCAAATTATTACGGTATTCCCGAGTTGTGACGTTACATCACCAGAGTCGGTGGATGGGGCATATTCTATATATCGAGACGGAGTATAGAGAATGTCCATACTATCACCTTCTATATCAAGGAGTTCAAATGATTCCAAATTAAAATGTATTTCTTCAGATCTTAAATCGGTTTACTTTAGTCCATGCCGTGAAGCAAGTGAACTGCCCCACCATTTCGTCTGCCGACGGGACGCAACTTCACAACTTGACAACTGTAGAGCTGCGTGTTTTGATCCAGAACATTACTGCATGGACCGGATCCCTCAGTATTAAGTTGTGCATCATCTTAATATTTTCGATCATGGTACCCTGAATGTGATCTCTCAAACTAGCCCAGTAAACAGAGCAGAATTAGCATTCGATCCTGATTATGAAATCTTAGGTATGTTTCTTAACTCATGCCAAAATGTCGAATAGATTTGTCTTCGCTTCCATTACCCAATGATGACACGCGCAAATAAAAAAAATTCAGATTGAAGACGCAGGATCCTCCAGACATTCACTTTCAGACTAACTTTTTTTATTTCACTTGTACTATAACAACCGACATCAAGTACAGTTCCTAGAAATCTTGAAACCCCTGAAACTTATAAAGATAGTATCGTGACCAGTGTTTTCCAGTGTCTCTTTTTCGATCTTTTTCTCTCTGATTTGAAATTCTGCAAACAAAATTACAAATCAGTCGTTTGTTCTTAGTAACAACGTATAAAAAGATCCTCTTGTCATTAGCTTAAAATTATCGGACGATGGTGGACGCCAAGATCCTTCAGGATCTCTCGTTATACTTGTGTTCAAGTATTTCTTCTATCTTCAGCCTGGCAATGTAAAATTCTGTAATATTTTTCTCGCCAACCCTCTGTCGGCGAATAAGTTGACCATACGCCCTCTGTTAACGCTGAGACTGGGACGGATTCGGAACCGGGCGGGGCCACTATCGGTACCACCGAAATACCATTACAAGCATGCTCCGCTTTGTTTGTTGAACGTGAATGTGGCCCTAGACTTTGTAAATATTTTATTTGAACCCACATTTTCAACATTTTATCGAGCATTAACATGGTATTTTATGTGCCGGAAATAGCCCAGAATGCATCCACTGCAATCTAGAACCCCGTAGCTTCCGGGGCCTAGGCAGACCCTGCATCGTCGCCTAATTGTGCTGTGATTGTTGGTCGGAGCAAATCAGAAATTGTTTCCGTCGCCCCTGCTGGGTCACTGACTTTTGAAAGTTGTCCAAGAATGAAATGGGAAGCGGGCGGGGTGTTTGTAGAAAAGTATTATCTCCGAAGTACCGTCTCCAATTCACCAATCATGAAAAAATATATTATCCAAATTGTTGCCTTCAATCCACTGTTGCCGCCAAGTATAGTGTCCAACAATTTGTTTTACCATCATGACCATGCCCCTTTTACGGTCCTGTAGTTGCCGACAACATTGTTCACAGGTACATTAACTATTACTATAAGATTAGACGTTTACACTAATGACCGATTACCTCACATTTCTCGTTCAAGCTATGGACAAAGGTGGTCACGTTGTGTAAGCATGATTCTTGTGTGGTTTTATTTCAGTGGGACTAAATGGTCTATCATAACTGAAAGGACAATGGAAGACTTATCAGTAAAACTTGAGTCTCTTGACCAAGAGACAGGATCATTGGTACAAGATGATGGGATAAACTACCGGCATTCTGCAAATGTATCTATGGAAGATAGAGATGTAAAAGTGAAAACAGAACCAACATCCCATTATGAGGATGGAGAACAACAATGCGGTGTTGAGTATGATCCATGTGAACAAGTACCGGTAAGCCAAGAAAAATATTTGCAGATAAAAACAGATCTACAAAAAACTCTCTCCGTTCCACTTATAGCTTACGATTAGGGATGTATGTTTGAAATGTCAAGGTCCGGTCACAACTGTGTGGGGAAGACAGGTTGATCTCGTGAGAGAATGAACACAGAAATATCTCTTTGAATTGATTGCAATTCTAGTAATTGTAGCAGTGTCCACGAGGGTGCTGTATGTAAGTAACCTTGAATCTATGAGAATTCAAACTCTAGGTTGTTCTTGTCAAGCTACTGCGCATGAAGAACTATCAACGATATTTACTCTCTGGAAATACCTAGAATTTCGTCCTGCGCTTGGTAACGTATCTAATGGCCAAAAGTATTAACCCTCCGAAGGTGCCGCTACTGATGAGTTGGTAGAAGGAAGGAAAACTCTTAAATCTGTTAATTTCAAAGGCCTATAATAGTCTCAGCTAGAATAATAACAAATCTTAAATACTCTATAAGAAATGTTAATAATTAACGTCCACACAAGATTTGTGAATTAAACAATGAACAAGTGAATTTTATTATCAATAAAACGAGAGCTTCAAATGTTTCGTCTGTTCAAGCAGTATCCCCGTTTGGAGCAAATTCTCTTGATGAAAAAGAAACAACCCTTTTGTGAAGTTTACCTGGGATGAATCTGTAAGCCATTGTGCGAGAAAATGTGTGAATAGAACTTCGCGAAATGAATTATCCTATCTAAAAGATCCCATTCTCAGTCCTGTATACCTATAAAGTTGATTAAAATTGCTTTTGAACAACTGCTAACCTTGTTATTTGTCTGGACATTTGTCTTGTTACTGACCTGTCACCATGTCTGGACCTTTGTCTTGTTACTGATCTGTCACCATGCCTGGACCTTTGTCTTATTACTGATCTGTCACCATGTCTGGACCTTTGTCTTGTTACAGATCTGTCACCATGTCTGATCTGAAAGTTTTGTATTTTGTTTATTTTTTTTTTGATTGAAATTGAAGGGCCACCTCTCGTACGGATTTCTAGTCCATCAACATAATGCTTGATTTATATCTCATTATACTTTTTTTTTACAATTACTAATTTTATTAAACTTGTGGTTTAAAAATGGATTGATAGGATATTGGTGATGTTAGCGCTGGCATATACATGTGGCATAGGGTATAGACAGCTAAATATATCCAAATCTAGGCTACATCAGCCCCTGCTTACACACATAACTAAAATGCAGCCAAGAGAAAATATGCTGCCATCAGTATGGTCAGTATGGAGAATTACAAGGATTCAAATGAGCTTGAATTCCGGCCATTTTGGTCAAATAGACAACTGTAACACTGATAGTTTGCTATATCCCTGTCTATTGTAAGCCTGTATATTGACCATTCTTGTAACAAAACCTGACTAACAGACTGCTTGTGTCAACAAATTTTCCAGAATCAATGCTATTTCTCTCTCCGTTACTGATATAATAATTTGATTCTGTTCACGGGTATGGCTATCCAAATTACATTTCTTCAGTCTCCAGTGGCTGTGAAGGCCTGGGCTTCCAGATATTTGGAGCTGCATTCTGGCCAATTTCCAATGAATAAAACCACAGCTTAAGACTCAGTTAATGTTCTTTCTTAGTTTTATGTGGACGTCCCCAGAATTTATTTGAAACCCGAGATGTGAAATTGCACATACCGTTGCATTTTGACAGCATACAACTGTTGCTAATTATTTTTTTAACTGAATTTTTGAAGTGGAACTTCTACATCCCTGCTATATGGCACATCACACCTGGGAAATTGTCGTGGGGAATTTTTACATGTATATCAAATGGAAGTAAATGGTGTGTTCTGGTGCATTTTGACAGAATATTTAGACTTTGAAGATATGTAATGATGCCCCAAAATGAACTGAATTGTCCATGTCATCTGACTGTCTCTCTGTATGCCCATCTTTCTTGTCATACCACATATGCAGCTGGTGATGGATCAGAAGCCTGATGAAAATGACTGACCTTCACCTATTTTATCAAGGCCAAATTTAGCATTAGCAGTAATTTTTACCTCTCTGCCATTATGGCCTTGGGGGTATTGTCGTCGCCATGTACGTCCGTCCGTCCGTCCATCCGTTGCCGCATTTTACGCAAAACCGCTTGAGACACAACCACCGAATTGTGAACACTTACTTATCTAGTGCTAAATCATACGCCTATCGAAATTGGCTCCCCTCGGCCCATGTCTTACAGTGTTGTGCCCCATTACAGATATATTAATTTCTGTTTCTGTCCCATATGCTTGAATGTAACCTACATCTGCAGAACTGTGTTCGATATAGCTGCTATATTTTGAGAAAAGTTTATTTATATTGTTGTATTCTAGAAGTCAACAAAAAATTACTCGCCTCGGCCCATATCTTACAAACTTATGCCTCTTTTCGGATGCAGGTATCTCTCATTTTGTGATATATACTTGAATGTAACCAGTTATATATAATTAACTGTGTTTAGTACAGCTACCGTATTATGAGTTAACTTATTTATCCAGTTTTAGTCTAGATACCTACAAAATATTAGTTGTCTCTGCCCGTATTTTATTGGGGTTATACCCCTTTTGGATGTAATATCTGAAAATCCATATTCAGTACAGGTACTAAATTTTTAAAACTTATTTATCTACTTGTATTCTTACCCCTCGGCCATTTTGATCTCGGGGTATCGTCGTCGCCATGTACGTCTGACCATTACCGCATTTTAGGCAAAACCGCTGGAGATACAACCACCAAATTTTTAACACTTATTTATCTAGTGCTAAGTCAGATGCCTGTCGAAATTGGCTCCCATCGGCTCATATTTTAAAGAATTATGCCCCTTTGCAAACATATTAATTTCTATTTCTATCCTATATGCTTGAATGTAACCAACTATATCTGCAGAACTGTACTACTTAGCAGGCTTAGTTCTATACTCCATACATTGATCTGTTGATACATCCATACACTGCAAATTGTAAATTAACTTTAGATTGATCATCTCACATAGTACTATCTCTTTTCCAATTCACACTACACATGAGTCTTAATCACTTGGGGAAAGCCGAGGGGTTTTGATTAGACCAATCTTATGTTAAAGGAGTGAAGATAGGCTCTCCAAATTCATAATACTTGTGCAATTGGGGACTGACTAGAAGCCTATCTCAGTTGACTGAACCTATTTTCTCAAGGTTATATACTGTATATTATGATATAACATGAAATATAGCTAGGCATTCTAAATTGATACTAATATGCAACTGATGATGGATCTGAAGTCTATGAAAATCACTGACGTTGACCTATTTTCTCAAGGTCAAAAACTATGTTAACTCACATGTTAACTGCCAACATACACTTCAAATCTAACTTTGTCATTATGTTGTTGGAGCTGTGGTTGTCTTCCAGAACAATCTAGCAAATTTTGCATGTGTTTAAAACCATGCTGTATCGGCCGAGCTGTTGAAACACTCTCCATTCCCTAGTCCTGACATACCGCTTTACCGTCTAAATATGGGTACCATGACGGAGTAATGGATCACACAGCCAGTGAAGGTCGTTGTTGCCTAAGTAGCATTAGCAGCCTTTTACAACAACAATAATTCGCTGACTTACAGTGAAAAATTGTAGTGAAAGGTATTTATTTTTTTTATGTTTGGCATTTTCCAACAGCATTTGACATGCTGGCATTGTTTCGGATCGAATACAACAGCCTAATTCATGTACAATCAGGAATGAAAAGCGGGTTAAAATCTTTATGTTCAAACTTTCATAGGAAAAATAAAGTTTCAATTTGAAATTTTATTTTTATTCGATTTTTTAAGGTCCATGAAACACAAAATAAAGTTGCGTCACGCTAGGCTTCGCCCATTGGTGAAGAAATCCCTTCTCAGAGGCACTACTATAAGAGGTGATTCCTGATTGCTCAGCCTCCGTGGGCATGTGCCCCATCCTCTGTCCCATCCTTAAAAAAATTGCCACCACTAGTAGGGGGTGTGCCCAAATTGGGGGGATCTAAAGCCCTGTGAGTACCAAATTATGTTTTACAAGATTATCCGGGGATATGCTCTTCGCCCTAGTTTCACACAAGCTTTCATTAATTATGCAGGCAGAGTTTTGAACATGTATTTAATAACTGAGCGTATTGAAGTTGTAATGCGTTGTTATAAAATTAAGGCTGATGGGGTTTTTTTGTTTTGTTTTTTTTTTTCAATTCAGGCCTTCGTCAAGAAGTGTTCGGGTGAAGAGCAGACACGTGTGGATGATTTGTTCTCTGGCATTCCATTTCCTGTGGCCATGTACATGGTAAACTTAAAGACAGGAGAAAATACAAAACTGCCCAACGAATCCGTAACAGTTTGCAATCTAGAAACGGACCCGAAAGGAAGAATGGCCCGTGGAAGAGTTATTAAGGCTGGTGAAAAGCCATACAAATGTTTGTCCTGTCTATATAGCTGTTCACAGAAAAGAAGCCTAGACAGACATGAAATGAGACATACGGACACTAAACCATATTTATGTACATTCTGTCAATGTAGATGTAGAAACAAAGAGACCCTTGACAGACATGAAAGAACACATACTGGCGAAAAACCGTTTAAGTGCCCAGTCTGTTCATATAGCTGTTCACACAAAGGGAACCTGAAGGATCATGAAAGGACACATACTTGCGAAAAACCATACAAATGCCCCCTCTGTCCATATAGCTGTTCACAGAAACGAAGACTAAAGACACATGAAAGGACACATACTGGTGAAAAGCCATACAAGTGCTCCCTGTGTCCATACAGCTGTTCACAGAAAGATAGCCTAAGGAAACATGAAAGGGTACATACCGGTGAAAAGCCATATAAATGTTCACTCTCTCCATTTAGCTTCTCACGGAAAGGAACCCTGAAGGAACATGAACGGACACATACAGGGGAAAAGCCATACAAATGCTCCCACTGTCCATATAGCTGTAAACACAAAGGGAGCCTAAGGGAACATGAAAGGACACATACTGGGGAAAAGCCATACAAATGCTCCCGCTGTTCATATAGCTGTTCACACAAAGGGAGCATAAGGGAACATGAAAGGACACATACTGGGGAAAAGCCATACAAATGCTCCCGCTGTTCATATAGCTGTTCATACAAGGGGAACCTGAAGGCACATGAAAGGACACATACAGGTGAAAAACCATACAAATGCTCCCTCTGTTCATATAGCTGTTCACACAAAGAGAGCCTAAGGGCACATGAAAGGACCCACACTGGTGAAAAACCATATAAATGTTCACATTGTCCATATAGCTGTTCATGCAAAAGGTACCTAAAGGCACATGAAAGGACACATACTGGTGAAAAGCCATATAAATGTTCACTCTGTCCATTTAGCTGTTCACAGAAAGGCAAACTAAAGGAACATGAAAGGACACATACTGGCGAAAAACCATACAAATGCTCATTCTGTCCATATAGCTGTGCACATAATGGGAACATAAAGGAACATGAAAGGACACATACAGGTGAAAAGCCATATAAATGTTCACTCTGTCCATACAGCTGTTCACAGCAAGGGAACCTAAATGCACATGAAAGGACACATACTGGGGAAAAGCCATACAAATGCACCCACTGTCCATATAGCTGTTCACGCAAAGGGAATCTCAAGGCACATAAAAGGACACATACCGTTGAAAAGCCATACAAGTGCTCCCTCAGTCCATATAGCTACGTCACAGAAAGGGAGCCGGTGGGAACATGAAAGGATACATACTGGTGAAAAGCCATATAAATGTTTTCTCTGTCCATTTAGCTGTTCACAGAATGGAAAATTAAAGTGACATACTGTGGAAAAGCCATACCAATGCTCCCTCTGTTCATATAGCTGTTCCCACAAAGGAAGCCTAAAGGCACATGAAAGGACACACATACTGCTGAAAAGCCATACAACTGTTCGGGCTGTCCATATAGCTGTTCAGAGAAAGGGAAGCTAAACGAGCATGAAAGGACATACTGGCCAAAAGCCATACAAATGCTTCCTCTCTCCATATAGTTGTTCAAAGAAAGGAGATCTAAGGGAACATGAAATGACACACGACGTTGAAAAGCCATATCAGTTTTCACTCTGTCCATATAGCTGTTCACAGAAAGGGAACCTAAAGGCACATGAAAGGACATATTCTGGTGAAAAGCCATACAAGTGATCCCTATCTCCATATGGCTGTTCAAAGATCAGCAACCTAGAGGAACATGAAATAACACATAATAGGTAATAGCCATAGCAATCGTTACTCTGTCCATATACCTTGGCAGAATCTTTAATATGTTTGAAATGGAACACATTTAACGACTAATGAATGTTTATCAAATATGCCGTGACATTAGAGTGGAGTATTATTGTGGTTCAAATAAAAAATGCATGCTGAAATATATACGATAAGGTAAAAAAACAGAGGGAAGCCCAATTGCTAATGTCCGGCGACTTTTCTTGTCATTTTAGACTGGGTGCAACGTATTGTTTAACTGTGGCCGACAGCCATGAGTGTGTGGCATTTTAACCTCCGTGTTATCAGAGTATATCTGACAGTGGGATGTCTACAATCTGATACCATGAGAATGACTTGTAGATAATTATACTAAAATTGTTCGTCTATTATGCAGTAAAGATCTCATTATGATCAGTCGTTATGCAGTTTATTCAATAATAAACCGTACAAGTATCACGGATTATGGAATTTACGTGCGTAATCTCTCATAGGCCGATTGATATGCAAATATGTTTTGAAAAAAAATACATAGTAAGCCGGGGATGTCTCTCACTCTGCTCTGGAAAGACGGTCTTATGGTTAAGGTGAGCTCCGTGCTTTTGGGACATGAACCATCAATACCACATACCCTACCCAAGTAATGAACACAACAACTAAATTTGGGTATAAATGATGAATGGAATTTAATGGAATCGGGAACTAAATATGACCATGACCTGTGTAAAATACAAATGGGCAGGTCAATTCTTAGCTACCCAGATACACTGAGATATGAATATATATATGTATATATATAACTGCTTTTATGTGGGCAAATATAATATTGAAAAAATATAACGAACTCGAGTGCTTTGATTTTTAGCTAACTATATATATATATATATACAGGTAAAAAAAGAAGTTTGCTGGTGTGGAGCAGTAATATAAGAAAAATAACGAAAAAACCTTCTCAACTTTCTACAGCATTATATTCCGACTGCAGTTTCGAACGTAATGTTCTTTTCAAGGAATACTGTTTTCAAATGACAGACTGGTATATATACAAATACAGGGCACAACGGTCGCTAGACGACGTGCCTGGCTTAAGCAAGCAGTGACTTGATAGCATGCTGACATTAATAGAAACAGTTGGTCACAATAAACATGAAAAGAGAGATTAAAAGGGATAATTCAAACGAGTACAATACATGCAGTAAACAACAATCAAAATCAAACATAATTGGTCTGCGAAGCAGAGGTGGGTATTTTCAGGATATGACATGCTTCAACTTGTTAGGAAGCACGAAACCATTTTAACTAAAAAGGAAATAGGTTATTTGACCAAATTTGAATCTAATAGCAGTAACTTTTACGGTCTCCCTAAGATTCACAAGTCTGAAGAAATAAAACAGGCTATCCAAATTCAAAAATCGGAACACGTTACAATTCCCCGTCCCCGTGACCTTAAATTCAGACCTATTATAGCCGGACCATCTTCCCCGACTCAAAGAATAAGCCATTTAACAGATATCCTTCTCCGACCTTTTATCAACCATGTCAAAAGTTATGTAAGAGATAGTTTGGATTTCTTAAACGGCCTACCAGATCAGGTTAATTCTGAAACTAAAATGGCTACATTTGATGTAAATAGTCTATACAGTAACATTCCGCATAGCCTAGGCCTTGAAGCCGTCAAGTACTGGCTCGATAATTTTCCTGCAACGCTCCATAGTCGTTTTAAGAAGGATTTTATCTTAGATAGCTTGGAATTCATTTTGAACAACAACTCGTTCTGTTTTAATGATCGTTTCTACAGGCAAGTCCTTGGTACGGCCATGGGAACCAAAGTGGCACCTGTTTACGCAACTCTGGTTATGGGTTACCTGGAGCTGACCCTATATGCCAAGATAAACACCTCTTATGGAGATAATTTTGGCCAGATATTCAAAGAAAACTGGCGTAGATATCTTGACGATTGCTTCATTTCTTGGCCCCTTGAAAATGGTTCACTTGAGTCATTGCATGACATTCTGAATTCCCTTCATCCTCAGATTTCTTTCACTATGGAAACAAGTGACGAGAGCATTCCATTTTTAGATATTCTTATTTTGAAATCTGAGGAAACTATAACCACAGACATCTACAGAAAACCAACGGACACACAACTATATCTCCACTTCCACTCCAACCATCCCAGACACACCAGAGAAAATATTCCCTACACTTTGGCACGCCGAATCTGCACTATCGTGTTAGATCCCAGTATTCGGGCGCTACGGCTAACTGAGCTGAAAACCTCTTTAATCTCTCGAGGTTACCCAGGGGGCCTTATTGATAAGGGAATAAGGAAGGCATCTGCCCAGCCCGTAAGCGAACTTCGTCAGTCATCTGCTAAAGCCACAAACGGAAATGTTATACCTCTCGTCACTACACACAACCCGAATAATAATAACATTTTCCCGATAGTGCTAAACACGTTACCTATTCTAAACAATAGTGCTAAAATGAAAGATATTGTTAACAATTCATCTTTTATTAATAGCAAGAGACAAGCCCCAAATCTTAAGAATATTCTTACAAAAGCTCGTTTTTCGGAAAACCAGTTAGATGCACGGGTCGCGAAATGTAACCGATCGAAATGTGGCGCATGCATCCATATACTAGAAGGACCTAGCATTAAATTCAATGACACAAATTCTGTGTTTGAGGTTAAATTCAACATGTCATGTGACAGTAAATATGTTGTATACGCACTGATTTGTCAGGGCTGTGGAAAACAGTATATCGGTCAAACCACAGATTTAAGATCTAGATTAACTGTTCACAGGCAACAGATTAATAATGAAAACCATTGCCATCTCCCTGTCAGCCGACACATCAGACAGTGTGCCATACATTTGACCCCTTCTTTTAAAGTTTTCCCTTTTTACAAAGTACTAAATGAGAATCAAGCCTTATTGGATGTTAAAGAAACGATGTTTATAGAAAGGTATGGTTCCGAATTAAACGGATCACATAGACCTTGAATATATTTGTTATTTTGTTTGTTTAACAACTTTGTGAAATTAGATTTCATGCAATACATGTACGTATTTATCAAACTGTTGAAGCATGTCATATCCTGAAAATACCCACCTCTGCTTCGCAGACCAATTATGTTTGATTTTGATTGTTGTTTACTGCATGTATTGTACTCGTTTGAATTATCCCTTTTAATCTCTCTTTTCATGTTTATTGTGACCAACTGTTTCTATTAATGTCAGCATGTTATCAAGTCACTGCTTGCTTAAGCCAGGCACGTCGTCTAGCGACCGTTGTGCCCTGTATTTGTATATATACCAGTCTGTCATTTGAAAACAGTATTCCTTGAAAAGAACATTACGTTCGAAACTGCAGTCGGAATATAATGATGTAGAAAGTTGAGAAGGTTTTTTCGTTATTTTTCTTATATATATATACATGTACAGTAAATAAATGCAGCGAAACTGCCTTTGTGTGCGGCAAATATAATATTGTTAAAAAATCATGACGAAGTCAACTGGTTTGATTTCTGGCTAACTAGTTTCACCGTGTCTCGACGGTTTATCAAAGCTTTATTCGATCAAATAAATTACGGCTATTTATACATACACACATGTAATATTGACTTGGATACTGGGTGAGTGAGTGAATAGGGCAGCTGTAACAGAGCAGATCTAATGCTGCCATTTTATAGTGCTGTCCCACTGAAATGTCATGCCGTAGGCAGACATGACACCCCACTCAGTCACATTATACTGACACCGAGCGAACCAGTCCTTGTTCTATCCTCTTAATGCTGAGCGTAAACGAGGGAGCAACAAGTTCCATTGGATACTGTAGTCTCAGCGACACTATATCTACTGTTAAACAAGTTCATACATGGCAATATAACAATCGACGGATTTCAATATATCATTCACAGTATATCGCGAATTATTACAGACAATAAACAAGCTGAACAATCGAGAGAGTTAAACAAGAGTATTAACAGTGAGTTAAGTTTGCAAACTATCGGATTAACATAGAGACGATCAATTACAATTATTCTCTCTGTTAAGCTCGGAACAGAACTTATGTATGAAGTTTGTTTCTGTCACTTCACGTCTAGTCCGGTCATCAACCGGCACTTTGAAAAAAGGAAATATTTTAAATTTTATTTCCAAATGCCGGGCGCATTTGTAACGGGCAAACGTTGAAGGTGAGGCGTATTAATTTGCTGTCGGTGTACACGACATCTATTACGCAAAGTATCCCCTGTTTCACCAATGTAGTACTTATTGCAACCGCTACACACTATTACATAAACTAAATTCCGAGAATTGCAGTTCATATTTGCATTAATCCGAAATGTATAATTGGTTTTATGAAATGTGAAAGAGCTATCCAATATAAGATGATCACAATTTTTGCAACGTGTATCGCCACATTTGCTCGTTTTGAAAGTGGAATCTGTGCGAGGGATAAATTTTGCCCTGGTTAGAATATTTTTAAGATTCGGTCCTTGTCGTTTACCGTTTATAATGGTGGTGTTCTTGAATGTCTTTTTGAGGTGATCATTTGACTCCAACATATTTCGATTATTTTGAATTACCGGAAAGAAGTTGAAATTTTTTGGATTATAAGTACAAATAAATGGCAAGATATCTTTTTTGTTACTTTGACCACAAGATCTGAGTACCTCAATATCTATTTTCCGAGCCTTTTCAATTCCTATATCTATCACTTCTACTGGATAATGCCTCTTGACCAAGGACATTTTTAGTTCAGATAATCTCATCTGTCGTAATTCAATATCAGTTACGATAGTGCAAATTCGTCTTGCCAGAGTAAACGGTACCTGTTTTTTGACGTGATAAGCATTCGTGTGTGTGTAGGAGGTTATGATTTAAGGAATTGTACAGTAATATATTTATTATATTATGGACGCGGATATTCTCTAATGGACGACGGCCAAATTATGAATCACGGCCTAGACGCTTGTAATTTATTAACAACCATAGGGAAAATCTATGGTAGGTACATATATTGATTAAATATGTGTTGTAATTAAAGCGAGAGTTTGGATTGGCCTATACGATATTTTGTAAAACGTATTTTTTCTGGACTCCAAAACGGATTTGTCAGACGCAATGTATGACCTATTGTTATCTCATTAAAGTATCTAGATGAACTGATGCTTACGTATCTGTTTATTTCAGACATTTCATTTCATTTCCCCACATCTGACTGAGAGGGTACTTGTAACTGACCTCTATTAGTGTGGGTTATTATTTTAATTGCATTTTGTCTTGTTTATTCTCTGTCTGTATATGGATTAACGTGCCCTTAAGGACTATAATTTAGCATCGTACATGTATAGCCATGTATATTTGTGTTTGTATTGCCTTTAGCCCTCGTGGCATAAGTGTGCAAATAAATATATCTATCTATCTGTATACTTAATTGTAAAAGATTTAATCTCTCCTCGAAATTTGCGTATATCATTATCGCATTAAAGGATCTAGGTGAACTAAGGCTTACGTATCTGTTCATTTCAGATCTCTATACTTAATTGTAAAAGATTTAATCTCTCCTCGAAATTTGCGTATATCATTATCGCATTAAAGGATCTAGGTGAACTAAGGCTTACGTATCTGTTCATTTCAGATCTCTATACTTAATTGTAAAAGATTTAATCTCTCCTCCAAATTTGCGTATATCATTATCGCATTAAAGGATCTAGGTGAACTAAGGCTTACGTATCTGTTCATTTCAGACATCTATACTTAATTGTAAAAGATTTAATCTCTCCACTAATTTTCGTCTATCATGATATATTCCTCTTCACTACCATGCCTGTATGTGCTCACCACCAAGACCGGTCGGAAATTCATTACAGAGTGGAGTCCACAAACAGTACATATCTCACCAAGAATTCAATATCGGCTACCCTTTCACCCATGTTCTCTGATACAGGGATCGGGATATATATTGGTATATGTCATTCAGTCAGCGTCTACGCTCATCTGAATCTGCTTCGAAGAGTCTGCTATATTGCTTCCACGTACTAGACTAACTTTTCGTCGCTAACCCAGTCAAGGCTCGACCGAGGTTTGCCTGGGCCTCTTTGCAACGATGTGCGAGTTAGTGACCAATTGAAATGAATGAATCATCAACTGGTTGATTAACAACGTTGATTGGTTAGATCATATCCTAATTAGTTGCTAAACATATTTACCAATCAGAGCGCAGCTCTTCTGTTATCTAAAAATATCTACCAATTACATTTGCGTATTTCCACCTTCTAAAAATATCCACCAATCAAAGCACGGCTCTTATATTGTCTAAAAATAACGACCAATTACGTGTTGGTTATTTCCAGCAAAAAATATTCACTAATCGGAGCACGGCTCTTGTCTTACTAAAAATACCTACCAATCAACGATCAGCTCATTTTTAGCCATCCACCACCATATGCTATAAAAGCGACTACCCATCTAGTTTTTGAGTTCGTTTTTTTTAACACTGGAAAACGATCTCAAAAACTTAAATGTCCCTCTGTCGTTGGCTTCTATATTAAATCCGAAACCACCTCTTATAAACAAAGTATACTCCGCCTTACTGGCTTACATCAAATCGACTGACTATCACTCTACTATTTAATACTATATGGTTACACCAAGACACAAAGAAACCTAGGACCAAATTTGAATAAACTATTTTACAGGGGCGGAAATAAGGGTCAGGGATCAGAAATGACTGATCAAATTTGGACACTAACCAATCAAAATGCCATAGCAATAACATAGACAAATTCACTGATCAAATTAAAAGCTCCTAATAACGAGCTCCGATCAAATTGTGTTCCCTTATTTCCAACCCTCGTTAACGAATGTTAACCGTCCGGTTTTCTAGCAGGGGCAGAAGACTGGAGGTTATATCAAACATTCACAATCGGCTTTAACTCTAATAATATTTTTATTTATAATATTTAGTACCTAATTATTTATTGCTATTGATCATGTGTGACTTATATCACGATAGTGCCAGTCGGTGGCAAAAAATAACACCAGAAAACAAGAAACTACAAACTCTTCTATTCTTTGTAATACAGGCACAGCACACTGAAGACCACAGACGAGTAAGACCAGCCAGGAAACAGAACACCGATGACGACAAATATTATGAAACAGCACCAAATGGAGATGAACATGATGATCATCATCGTCGGTCCACAAGAACGTCCAGAATACCCGACCCTAAACCAAAATCCTAAACCAAATCCTAAACCACACCGACACGCTGCCCCATATACGCCTCAACACAGAATATCATCCTTTGACTTTCACACAATATAGGACGTAGACCTGCCGTCCTGTGCCCCAATACACACTCCAAGCAATTGTTACTGGCACAGATTTCTGGAAGAACCCACCCTGTTCCCAAGGGCGTCGTTAGGGAAGTCGATTCGAAAAATCCTGAAGACGCACATGGTTCTCCCAGTTTTTTTCTGGACGGCTTTGTGCGTACAAAGGGGTACCAAGACAAAGGAATCATCCACTCGATTAGACCTACTGTGAACTCACATTTACTAGTATACATACGAGACTTACGAACTTGTACATAGCGATTCTTATTTACTTCTATTTATATCTCCTGCTAATCTCTCATTGTTATTATTTATTTATTTATTTATTTATATACTTAGCGCTGAAAAAGATATTGAAAGAAAACAAAGAAATGTACCGCGAAATCCAAATAAAACATTGAGTTGATGGGCCGCGAAATCCGAATGGGAAGCGGCCCTTAAACTACAATTTCGATCAATACTGTCATTGGGTAGTCGCTTTTATAGTATATGGTGGTGGATGGCTAAAAATGAGCTGATCGTTGATTGGTATGTATTTTTAGTAAAACAAGAGCCGTGCTCCGATTAGTGAATATTTTTTGGTGGAAATACCCATCTAATACTGCCATTCCCCAATCCCCACTCCAAGCAATTGTTACAGGCACAGATTTCTGGAGGAACCCGCCTATGGTTCTCCCAGTTTTTTTCTGGACGGCGTTGTGTGTAGAGGGGTACAAAGACAAAGGAATCACCCACGCGACCACAATATACAATGAACACATACTTACCAATATAACCTAATCAAAATCCAAGCGATGAACCTGTACATAGACAATTCTTCTATTCTAAACTATTTATATCTCCATCCGCCCATTTCTTATTATTTACTTATTTATTTATATATTTATTTGTTTACCTATTTATTTGTTTATTTGATAATACAGCACTTGTAAACATCTTTAACAAACTAAGAAATGTAACGTGTAATTAAAATAAAACATTGAGTTGATGGGCTGCGAAATCCGTACGGGAAGCGGCCCTTAAACTGCAATTTCAATCAATCAATCAATACTGCCATTTTATAGTGCTGTCCCACCGAAATATCATGCCGTAGGCAGACATGACACCCACTCAGTCACATTATACTGACACCGAGCAAACCAGTCCTTGTTCTATCCTCTTAATGGTGAGCGTAAGCGAGGAAGCAGCAAGTTCCATTTTTCAAGTCTTTGGTATGACCCGGCCTGGGATCGAACCCAGTACCTACCGCTTACGAGGCCGATGTTCTACCATTAGGCACCGCAGTGCGGTCCATATTTTGTCGAATATCAAAGAGGGACTACGGGCGAATTTGTCTCATCCAGTGTCAAAGATGGTTAGGGGGAATGTATGTACAGTCGAGTGTCAAAAAGGAGGGTTGTTGAGAAATGTATGTCTATTCGAGTGTCAAAGCGGGGTTAGAGAGGAAAATATGTCTAGTCGAGCGTCAAAGCGGGGCTAGTGTTTGGACTTAGAGTTACCCACTATCAGTATTAGAGAAAATGCATGTTTAGTCAGGGTCGCTTTCATGTGATAATGCCTCAACAGGGATTTCTGGCAATTTAGGCATTTACAGGATTCCCGAGAACCCTGGCGGACAAAATGGCTCAATTCCGAACGTTCACTGTAGAGGGTAAGACAGGCAGCTATGTGTGTAGGGCCTATGGTGATAATCACTTCATGAATGGTTAGTATATGTATACTGTATATTTTAGATTTTACATTATAATTGACGTCATTTATCAGTGCTTGATGACTATTGTTGTTCATAGTTCCGGTGTTTTCCTACAAAGTAAGCTCTCATTTGCAACTTGTCCGGTAATGAGTCAGTCAGTGAGTCCATCCGAATCCTTTCGCTTGATTAACTTAGGTGACCTACAACATTAGTCTTGAACCCCCAAGTCATCTAGGTGACCTATAACATTACTCTTGAACCCCCAAGTCATCTAGGTGACCTATAACATTACTCTTGAACCCCCCAAGTGATCTAGGTGACCTACAACATTACTCTTGAACCCCCAAGTCATCTAGGTGACCTACAACATTACTCTTGAACCCCCAAGTCATCTAGGTGACCTACAACATTACTCTTGAACCTCCAAGTCATATAGGTGACCTATAACATTACTCTTGAACCCCCAAGTCATCTAGGTGACCTACAACATTACTCTTGAACCTCCAAGTCATCTAGGTGACCTATAACATTACGCTTGGACCCTCAAGTCATCTAGGTGACCTATAACATTACTCTTGAACCCCCAAGTCATCTAGGTGACCTATAACATTACGCTTGGACCCTCAAGTCATCTAGGTGACTTATAACATTACTCTTTGACCCCCAAGTCATCTAGGTGACCTATAACATTACTCTTGAACCCCCAAGTCATCTAGGTGACCTATAACATTAGCTTGGACCCTCAAGTCATCTAGGGTGACTTATAACATTACTCTTGGACCCCCAAGTCATCTAGGTGACCTATAACATTACTCTTGAACCCCCAAGTCATCTAGGTGACCTATAACATTACTCTTGGACCCCCAAGTCATCTAGGTGACCTATAACATTACTCTTGGACCCCCAAGTCATCTAGGTGACCTATAACATTACTCTTGGACCGCCAAGTCATCTAGGTGACCTATAACATTACTCTTGAACCCCCAAGTCATCTAGGTGACCTATAACATTACTCTTGAACCCCCAAGTCATCTAGGCGAACAATAACATTACTCTTGGACCCCCAAGTCATCTAGGTGACCTATAACATTACTCTCGGATCCCCAAGTCATCTAGGTGACCTATAACATTACTCTTGGACCCCCAAGTCATCTAGGTGACCTATAACATTACTCTTGAACTCCCAAGTCATCTAGGTGACCTATAACATTACTGTTGAACCCCCAAGTCATCTAGGTGACCTATAACATTACTCTTGGACCCCCAAGTCATCTAGGTGACCTATAACATTACTCTTGAACCCCCAAGTGATCTAGGTGACCTACAACATTACTCTTGAACCCCCAAGTCATCTAGGTGACCTACAACATTACGCTTGAACCCCCAAGTCATCTAGGTGACCTACAACATTACTCTTGAACCTCCAAGTCATCTAGGTGACCTACAACATTACTCTTGAACCTCCAAGTCATCTAGGTGACCTATAACATTACGCTTGGACCCTCAAGTCATCTAGGTGACCTATAACATTACTCTTGAACCCCCAAGTCATCTAGGTGACCTATAACATTACGCTTGGACCCTCAAGTCATCTAGGTGACCTATAACATTACTCTTTGACCCCCAAGTCATCTAGGTGACCTATAACATTACTCTTGAACCCCCAAGTCATCTAGGTGACCTATAACATTACAAGGTTGGACCCCTCAAGTCATCTAGGTGACTTATAACATTACTCTTGACCCCCAAGTCATCTAGGTGACCTATAACATTACTCTTGAACCCCAAGTCATCTAGGTGACCTATAACATTACTCTTGGACCCCAAGTCATCTAGGTGACCTATAACATTACTCTTGGACCCCCAAGTCATCTAGGTGACCTATAACATTACGCTTGGACCCTCAAGTCATCTAGGTGACTTATAACATTACTCTTTGACCCCCAAGTCATCTAGGTGACCTATAACATTACTCTTGAACCCCCAAGTCATCTAGGTGACCTATAACATTACTCTTGGACCCCCAAGTCATCTAGGTGACCTATAACATTACTCTTGGACCCCCAAGTCATCTAGGTGACCTATAACATTACTCTTGGACCCCCAAGTCATCTAGGTGACCTATAACATTACTCTTGAGCCCCCAAGTCATCTAGGTGACCTATAACATTACTCTTGAACCCCCAAGTCATCTAGGTGACCTATAACATTACTCTTGAACCCCCAAGTCATCTAGGTGACCTATAACATTACGCTTGGACCCCCAAGTCATATTCCTCACTCAACTTCGTAGGTCCTATGACGTTAGTCAAACTACTTATGTATGACAATTATTTCTCAATTCTTAATTCCCTAATTCTTGCAGTCTATTGATCAAACGCCTTTTCCATATTACAGTTAGACAAAACAGTTGCCCGGTGCACCAACATGTGTATTGACGCGGGATCCTCGACTTCAAATTGTGGTCAGTATTTTCTGCATCTTAACATGGGATACAGTGTGGAAAACATTTTTATTCAGTGATAACTAAGCTATTTTTGACTGGAGTTGCCAAAATTATCATTGGGTGTAAGCCTAATATTCCTTTGTTGGAATAGTAGGATAATTTGTTGAATATTTCCCATACATGAGTAGTGTGACTAAGGTCACAGGACCTACGAAGTAGGGTTTGATATAAGTTAAGTGTGTGCTTTGAACTGAGACTGACAATTTCCTTGGTCGTCGGAGGTTTAAAATCAATCTGATGGACTTTTATTATTTATCGAAGAAATAATTGATTATTTCCTGTGACGAAAATCCATGCGGGTCGCCATTTTAGCATGGTTTAAACCCACTGCGCATTGGTTTTGGGCAGAATGTTTTCTTGCGGTTTCTCGGGTTTCCGGTTTCGCGGTAGTCCCAAAAAAATGCCTGGATTAGTCCCTAAATTTCCTCAAAAGTAGACCAGCTCCTAATGCACCATCAGGCCATGCATTTTGCTGAGAAGCAACAGGAACTTGACAATGTGATGTCTAGCACTGTAATATCACTTGTCTTTATTGCACCATGTAAGCGTCTTGTCTGTGTCTTGTGCGCTGTTCTAAGTGTTTTATAGGGTGGATGGAAGGTGTCTGGTTCCATGCTGCTTCAAAAATTTCTTCTTTGGAGTCGCAGGAACACAACTGGGCTGGGTGGTGCTTAGTTGGTTCGTCGTGATATAGCTGAAATATTGTTGAAAGCGACGTTAAATTCTATTCACTCACTCACTCACTCATGCCAAAAAATGGTATCCATGGCATAAAATCACCAATCCTGCCACAATTCGTATTTACAGGAAGCCTGTAAATGATATATACCAAGATATAAAATCGCCAAACCCGCCACAATTCGTATTTGCATGAAGACTGTAAATGATAAGCCTGTAAATGATATATACCATGGTATAAAATCACCAAGCCTGCCACAATTCATATTTACAGGATGCCTGTAAATGATATATACCAAGGTATAAAATCACCAAGCCTGCCACAATTCGTATTTACAGGATGCCTGTAAATGATATATACCAAGGTATAAAATCACCAAGCCTGCCACAATTCGTATTTACAGGATGCCTGTAAATGATATATACCAAGGCATAAAATCCTCAAGCCTGCCACAATTCGTATTTACAGGAAGCCTGTAAATGATATATACCAAAGTATAAAATCACCAAGCCTGCCACAATTCGTATTTACAGGATGCCTGTAAATGATATATATCAAGGTATAAAATCACCAAGCCTGCCACAATTCGTATTTACAGGATGCCTGTAAATGATATATACCAAGGTATAAAATCGTCAAGCCTGCCACAATTCGTAATGATATATACCAAGGTATAAAATCGCCAAGCCTGCCACAATTTGTATTTACAGGAAGCCTGTAAATGATATATATCATGGTATAAAATCACCAAGCCTGCCACAATTCGTATTTACAGGAAGCCTGTAAATGATATATACCAAGGTATAAAATCGCCAAGCCTGCCACAATTCGTATTTACAGGATGCCTGTAAATGATATATACCAAGGTATAAAATCACCAAGCCTGCCACAATCCGTATTCACAGGATGCCTATAATATTTTGTACCATAGTATAAAATCTCCAATCCTGCCACAATTCGTATTTACAGGATGCCTTTGAATAATATATACCATGGTACAAATTAATTTACCCGTAAATCGTAAAATACGGCTTCCTGATTCTTTCCATCAATAATATGAGACTTTACAAAGTTGATGCCAAGCTTTGAAGGCTCCTTCCCCTCTTTCGATTTAGCGGGAAATATGTACACGGAAGATGGCGGATCCCTCGAGGCCTGGTCGCCAACCCCACCGTCCAATTGCATGCAGCTGTTGAGAGCACAGAACAGTTATCTGAACGTATTTACTAGTTTAACCAGGAAATAGATGTTAACATGTGTAGCCTATACATTTTCCAGCCATGCCACCTTAGCTCAAAGAACAAAGAGTTGTGTTATGAGATAGATGATTAGATATGGTGACAGATATATGCGGTGTGTACGAAAGGACCTGTTAACTCAGCTCATATGATAAAGTATACATGGTAGAAAGGTTAGTGTATTAACACCATCTGGCCTGGGCGATTTGGGGTGTACTACAAAATGGAGAGGGGCAGAAAGTGCTCGCCCTATATATTTCCGTTATACCATAAAGATCAAAGAGTTCACTCACGTCCAAAAGTCTGGCTATGTCAGGGGAAAGCAAATATCAAAGGATTGTGCTGTGCGATTATGTCAGTCTCCATGAACTAAACGTCAATCTTGTCAGAGAGAAACGGTATAAAGTGTCGTGATTGGCTTATTATGGAATCTCATAGAATATCGGCAAACATTTTGCATGAAGTTTTCATAGCATTACGTCTAGATGGTATTCCCCTGATTTACATTTGTTTTAAATATTTTTCCTTTACATTTCTCAATTTTCATAATTTATTGACTATGTAAATATTCATATAGGCCTACCACCAAATATTCTCCAAGCCAAGCAACTGTGGTGTTTTAGAATCTGTTGTCATGATCGCCATGGTCGTGGTAAGCAAGTGATCTGAATGGTCAGTATACATAGAATGCAACTTGTTGCTTTGATGATTGACCGAAAAATAGTCGCATTTCTCATGAATCATTCTCATGTGTAGTAGGGCTATCTAGAATGGAGATACACACCTTTAAGTTCCCTGCTAGTGAAAACTGTGTGTCCAGAGCGATATGTTATCATAGTGGTGACTTTTTCTTCACCGTAACGGTACCATTGCGGTACCGGAGCAGACACACAACCGTCGATGGTCCATCCTGGTACCGATATCATATGGTACCATTATGGTGAAGATGTAGTCACCACTATGGTCACAATGGTCACAATGTTTCCACTGGTGGGTAACTTGGATGTGTTCACCTGGTTTCAGCGAGGATGGGTACACAGAAGAGATGATTGATATCATTTAGTTTACCAGAATTTACTTAGCCACATGGATTATTTAAAAGAAAAATCTGCGAAAATGAAAGATTTGTTGAAGGAACACGATTTTTTTGATGATATGAAGGTACATGGTCGGAAAAAAAATCATCCGTCAGCCAAATTATGATAATTAACGTTCGTGCAACAATCCCTATTAAATGTAAAAGTGAAAGTATATCCTCCTGTCCTCTCTTGTTGCAATTATTATTCCTGTGCTCAGCTGTAGAACCTTTGCTGTGTAGGTGGGCGTGGCTGTTCTTCCTACACATGCATGCAGGTGAAAGTATCCTTCAGCCCTCTTATACTGCTGCAACTGAAAGTATGTCAGTCCTCCCTTATTGTAAATATAAGTGAAATTATCATATTTCATTGGGAATTCTCTTGATTAATTAATTACCCTGACTTGCCTGGTGTACAAGGCTGTTCTGAAGTCACACTTGACCAGTTGGCATATCGATTGAAGGGATATTGTGTACATGTAACACTGACAGACAATGCTGGTACCTGTGAACCAATAGAGTATGCAGTGGGAATGTTATCCAACCTTGATTATGCCTTTCTTACTTTTGCCTTGCTAATTATGTATATTCATGAAAATTGAGGGGAAAAGCTTTTCAATACCACCCTGCATTCCCATGCATCGACTGGTATAACTTATAGTATCCTTCAGTCCTCTCATATATATTGTTAATGCAAGTGAAAGTATATCCTTCTGTCTTTTCATATTGTTAAAGCTAGTGAATGTATCCTTCAGTTGTCTCATTAATTGTCATTGCAAGATAAAGTATGTTTTAGTCATCTTGTTATTCATGTGAGCGAGTGCCTCTCACTGGCTCTCATGTTTTTTTTTAATTGCTTGTTTGTATTGTGGGCATGACTTCCATGTATATTGCATATCATATCATACCACACTATAACGTGATATGTAATAAATCAAATTTAAAGTGGGCCTATCGTAAAGTATACGGTATGTTCGGCCTACTTTAAATTTTTTTTATATCATATTATTCTTGGTACGACATCGAGTTATTTACGACTTACGGCTAAATTAATTTGTATCGTGGTATATATTATTTACGGGAATCCTGTAAATACGAATTGTGGCAGGCTTGGCGATTGTATACCTTAGTATATATTATTTACAAGCATCCTGTAAATACGAAAAGTGGCAGGCTTGGCGATTTTATACCATCGTACAAAATAATTTTAGGCATCCTGTAAATACGAATTATGGCAGGCTTGGCATTTTATACCATGGTACAAAATATTTACAGGCATTCTATATTTATTTTATACCATGGTATAAAATGACGACTTGTGGCAGGGATGGTCAACAATAGAAAGGATTCGGATGGACTGACTGACTGACTCATTACCGGACAATTTGCAAATGAGAGTCTACTTCATAGGAATTTACACTGGCCATCGATAGATAAAAATGTACATAATCCTGTAAATATAGCCTGGAGAGTGTTGAATTACGAACCATAGTGTGTCCTGTTTCAATGCACCCTGTGGACAATGGCTTGAATAGTCCGCGTTTCGTGAGACTCGTCGGTGATCATTTTTTACTACCCTTGAATTGAGCCGCTTGTTGTGGCGCGCACATTTCGGAAAATGTTGGTTGAACGTCGTCTATTTTTGGTCTTAATTTTGATGTAAACGGTTGAACGCCAAGAAATGGCCAGACATAGGAAGATCTACCAAACAGTATAGACATCAGTAGCAGCCAAATTTTGTGTAAGTATAGAGCCATCAGAGCAAACACAGTCACACACAATCCTCTGATGGCATGCATGTAAGCTAGCTATAATATAACCAAAACGTGTACCAACATTTTGGTTATAACTAGTGCCATGCTAAAAAAAAATTGAAAAAAAAAACACTTCCCAACGCCCGAATAAAGTTAAACTCACCTCTTATTTTATTTTATGGTAAACGAACAGCTGGTACATTTAACTTGTCGTTGGGATAGATAGTTAGATCACAGGTCATTTAATGTTCGAGCAGCAGACCAATAATTTCTGATGTTTTTCCCCCCTCATTGTATCTCTGAAATCTCCTGATGAATTCAGAACACTGATTTAGAACTCAGCATCATTGGGTGCATTCTGAGCATTATTGGGCGAATATAGCTGAAAAATTAATCCAAGACTTGTATCTACCGACAAAGATATGATAGGAAATAAAGGGATATTTTAAAGGAAACATTTGGCACAGCATATGGTTGCGGGTATATTGTGGCGCTCAACATCATAGCATCATTCAAGGTGAAGGGGAAAACGTGTTTATTTCTTTTCAAAATACCCACATTTATATTGCTTACTTTGGCGGCTTTCACGACAATTTGTTATAGAAAAGGAATAGCACAGTATACTTGAGCTAGGACGCGAAACCAATTGTACAATCATATACGATGGCCCTTCTCGGCCATCGTACAATCAGGTATGTCGTTACCCTCCCACCAGGCGCCTGTCCCATGATTTTTCCCACAAAGGACCTTGTATCTCTAGATGGGTAAATGGCCAGGTCAGGTGCATACAGAAGTACCAAAATAAAATACTTGCACTACAGGAAATTGTTCAATTCGCATGAACTGCAATATTATATTGTATTCTTAGAACAATTTCAAGGCACTGGGTCTAATGATTCTCTAGTAACACGGCCGTGAAGTATTGCATTCGTGCAAAATAGTTGATCCTGAGGTGAAAACAATTCCTACTGTTCTCTGCAAACATATGAAGATAAACGATAACCAGAACCAAATTAGGTCTACGACGACGTATTACAACAGCGAGTATGCTGTATCAAGCTGGTTCTGGTTATCGTTTATTTTCATATGTTATAGAAAGAAATACGAGGTGTTTTCGCCTAAAAATTGACGATTTTGCACGAATGCACTAATTCACGGCCCTGTTATTCGACAATGATGACACTCCGTGCTTTGAAAGTTTTCTGAGTATACAATATGATATTGTACTTCATGCCGAATGATCAATTTCTTGTATAGGCAGTATTTTATTTCTGGCAATTCTACCGCACCAGTTCTGGGGCCATTTACCCATCTAAACGTACGTGGTCCTTTTCTTACCCATGAACATTCCTGCAAGACGGTAAGAGTACGTTTTGCAATCCACCGTATATCACAATAAAGGTTCATCGATACTAGCCTTACATAAGGAATGAAATGTATCAATCTGGTTTTAGCCACTGTCACATAAACTATCCTCTGTTTTGATTATTTGACAACAAACATCCAGAAGTGCAGAACGAGCTCCCTTACAGGTCTTGGCTAAGTTTGAAAAAGCTCGTTTGAAATTGTGCATTCGGATGTCTTCAATGGATGCATCAATTTCATCCTCTTTCTTTGATTTCTTCTTCTCCACAGGTTCTACATTTGGAGGTAGAGGAACTTTTCTCTTCAACCCATATTTCTTCTTCGGTACTGTCCTTTTTTTTACCCCACTCAAACATGCACCACACACAAACAAAGAAGATGCGTCGCTCTTATCACTTTCTGGGTAGAGTAATCTAAAGGTTTTAGGACTTGTATAGTTCCCTAATTTGTAACGTGGTTTGCTTTTCTGGCCAACTTCGTGGAATGCTGTCTCGCAGTTGAAACAATCAGCCATTTTAGCGCTCCATGCCCATTCTTTCTGCCATGACAAAGTTGAATGTCAGCTGGAAGTCCGTGGAGATCGTGGTGGGCGTGAGGAGGCGTGGCCATGTGCTCCGCCACGTGTTTCGCAAACCGGATGTTTTTATGCGCTGAGCATGCGCACTGAACTGAACATGGCTGACTACAAATCGAAGAAGACGAGTTTGACGATTTGTGAACAAGTTTTGGTCTGCTGCTCGAACATTAAATGACCTGTGATCTAACTATCTATCCCAACGACAAGTTAAATGTACCAGCTGTTCGTTTACCATAAAATAAGAGGTGAGTTTAACTTTATTCGGGCGTTGGGAAGTGTTTTTTTTTTCTAAATTTTTTTTTAGCATGGCACTACTAGTTATAGGCTTCACTCACCTGGAGTTCTGAGCACCTCATTTAGGCTTCACTCACCTGGAGTTCTGAGCACCTCATTGCGCACCTGGATTTTTACCTGGCTGGAGTCAGACAAATGGCTTTGAAGTCTATTGTTGTCCGTGTATGACGTCAGATACCTGGCTAACCTGTAAACAAAATGCAAATGATTGAATTAAGCTCACACGACCATCAACAGCGGCAAAAAAAACACGTATATCCTGTATCCATCTTTTATTTTATAACAGCAACGTCAGATTTCTACTTCAATTCGACAAAATTTGAGTGCAAACCTGTAATTAGGTATTATAGATGCAAATTCGGTATTATAGATGCAAAGCCAAATTACTTGACCATCTCTTCGCACAATATAGAATAAGAAAGATGACAACTAACACGGTTTATTATAAATCTAATCGTGTATTACGAAATTTTGCCCGTACTTCACGCTTCTGTTGCCATGGCGCTCCGCTTTGAACTTGGTCATGTGACAAGGTCATGTGGATCAAATCAAGGAGGGTGGCGATTGTGGTCTGGGCAAATTTTTTCCACTGTTGACATTGAACAATTGCGACGTACAACACTCTTGAACTTGAATCACACTGTGGGACATGGTTATAAAACATTACTGAGGTCTCATTGAAATAAATATTGATAATTATGATGGCACATGACTGACCCAACGGGATGAAAGAATCGTTGGAAAATTACGCACTATAAAAGTTGGCCTTTTAGTCTAGAAACAGCTACCGTAGACATCTTATGGCCTAATGCTAACTTCTATGTGTGCGTCTGGGGCGGGAAGGTCCTACAACGGCCAGTGCCAACATATTGTACTCTATAATCTGCATGGAATTTTAAACTATGCGATCACTTATTGTACCGTAGGCCTACCTTTTTCATGCAAGAAGAACAGCTTGGGATTTTAAAGCAATGCGATGGAGCACATGAACTTGAGAGAAAGCGCAGCCGGACATGTTGAACATTTCTCTGCTCCCTGCTTGGATATCTAATTACAGTATATGGATATCTAATTACGGGCCAAATGTTAGCTATACACGTTCCAGGGCGCTGATTAAACCATGGCACCTATGACACACTGCTGGTTGTAGGAGGCAGGTATACAGTTGTCCCGAGAGAGGAACGTATTTGTACATATTGTGATTTAGCATCCATTGGTGATGAGTACACTTTTTACTTGTGTATCCTTCCTTCCAAGAATTAAGAAAAGATTTCATTGCAGCTAAATTTTGGGCCAGACCATCAGAAAACAAGTTTATTTCCATGATGGCTAACCGAACTGCCAGTGTGCAGAATAAAATAGCTACATTTGTACAAAGAGGAATCAAACGTATTGTTTAGTAGAAATCCCTCCCATATTGATTACTATTATTATAGTTCCGTTTTACTGTATTACGTGTCATTCTAATTTGATCTGTTGTACTCTTATCTGCTGTTTTCTCAAAAATGTTTTGATTCTGAAACTTCAATTCAATTCAATTCAATTCTATCTCTGGCAGGCTCAATGGCCAAGCGAAACAAGAGTTTCTTATTTGTCAAAGGGAACAATAAGTTTTAATTTACGAGGGAGGATTTCATATTCCTGCCGACCCTCGTAAAATAGAGACAAAATGTAATTAATAGTAGTACATAAGGAAAATGTTTGCCAATATGCAGAGGCGTATTCGAAGGCGTGCAATACGCCGGCATTTATGGTGAGGTAATTTCCGGAATTCATGGAAGATCACAGCACCAGGTAAAGTCAATTTCGGTGATGACGTACTTCATTTGTTGAAGTAACTTCCGGTGAGAAGAGCAGTATACAAAGCGAAAAGCGGTCGTATTGCGGGCGGGATACGGGCCGGATTAAGGTTCAGCGTAGGTCATGAGGTCGAATGTCATTAAATATGGCCGCATTAGTAGATCAATCGTTAAACGTCTAACTAGAGTAGTATGTGCTGACTGGCTTGGGGACCGGGTGTGGAGCGTGGTATGTGAAGGAGGCATTCCGCTGTTTTTTATTGCTTGTTAATTCGCATCGACGCTTTAGTAAATGATGAACCACCTTTCTTATATACTTCGAAAAATCGGCAACCGTGCTGAGAACCTCAACATCTGTAAACGTGCTGGAGCTGCAACAGTATTGGAAGCATACACTCTCAGAAATATTCAGGGAATAATTCTGAATAGATCAGGCTCTACATCCAGAAGTCAGTTTCAGGGATTTTACCTGAAATCCAGGAATACTTTCCTCAAATTCAGGTATATCATACATGAACTGAAGCTAAATTACCAGAATTTTAGGGGGGATTTTACGTACCTGAATAGTGTCGGGAACGTACTAATCATGTACATCCTTCGAAGCCTGTGTTTGTGGATGGAGATGGAAGAAAGGTCCGTGTAACCTTGCACAGTTCTATTTTCGTTTTTGGTTTCTTAAAATTAATTTTTGTTTTCCGTTTTCGGTTTCTGAGAATAAAAAAGTCAAATTTGACAGTCAAGTTTCAAATTTCAATTTCCCTTTTAATAAACGCAAAAATGACAATGAAATATTGAAAATTGACTGAACTTGTCCTTTTTTCGTTTTTTTTTTATCCTTGATGTAACAATGTTAAGTGCGCACTCACAACGGTTATGTCACTTTCGGTGCTCGGAGTAGTATGGAAAGCGCAAATCGTGTCGTTTGGTCAGATTTGGAGCATGATACGTGTGAATTGAATGCGTTGAAACGAGATGACGCCAAAACTAAAGTGTTGAAGCGTTTCACAACTGCACCTAAAGCATTTTTTACGCTTATCATTGAGGGGTGCGTGAACTCTCATTCGCTCAAGGTCTCAAACATAGTGGCGGATGAGTGAAGTGTTGAAGCATTCAGATGGAGTCAATTGTGGCCGCTGTATGTTTCTTTCGCGGCCCAAAATAGCACATTTGAAAGTACATGTTCGAACCAATTTTTTTTTTATTTCAAGCCTTGCCTTCTACTACTCTAAAACATTTTACTCCAGTCTTGTTCTGACTCCCTCCATGGATGAAATGTCTCGCAATATAATATGACTATTGTTCCACATGGATGAAGATTTGGAAATCTATCTCACCCCTGTGTGCTTTACATGGACTATTACAGCAATATTCCATGACTACTGCTGTACACGGATGACCAGTGCACAATGTCTTTTTCGGTCACACACTCCGCTCAAGAATATCTTGGAATATTTCCCTGACTGCATCATTTATAATTTAATCGTAACAACCAAAAGTTATCTTCGTTTAGACTCGAACGTCGACGTCTGAAAGTGTTCTAACTTCGTGAGTTGTTTTGGCCTGAGACATACACAGTGACAGGGTTATCGGCCGGACGATTATTTAACATTATTGTAAATATATTACCGGGTACTATGTATCCTCTTTTCTTTATGGCGCAAAGCCGCAGTCGATTAATCTGGTCATTCGTACCAATTGTTTGCTAGTCAGTGTGTTACAATTAGTCAGTCTTGGAATTGTCTACAACCACTCAGTAGGCCATCAACATATATTTATGTTTGTCACTTTTTCATTCTTAGTATCACTTCTCGTCCCAATTGAGTTCATCAGCTATATTGCGACGACCATAATTCTAACAATTTCAACTGAAAGAAGTTAATAGCCCAGCAATCCAGAACACGTCACTTATGGATAATTTGTACTGTGAGTGGTCATAAGTGGTCAGACTTCTTTCAGTTTTTCATAATATTCTGTGGTACTCTAACTGATGTGTTATTCTTCAGATATTGATTCTTGGGGAAAACCTATATTCCATATTTGTACTCCTTGTAGTAATAATTCACCTACGTTAATGTCGTATTCATCGTCGTTAATGGGAACATTTCACAGTCTTTGCTGGTTAGCACTTGTACGTGTAGGTATACTTGCACACAAAACTGGTGATGCCCAGTGTCACCAATAATGGTAGGCCAATATCCATATACTGCAGTATCAATCAAATGCGAGGCTTTGGAAGTCTATGCAACCACAAATTGGAGATTATCCATAATTTTGGTGTTGTACTCGCGACATACATTCCGAGATTCGACCATGTTAATTATATGATCGTATAGAAGAAGGAAAGTAAAGATAATGAAGAACAAATATAACTGAAATTTAAAACGTCATTAATGGAAATGGTATTTTTGAATTTATGCGCCAATATGCTACAGACAAGTATTTTCACAGGTTTCAAATCTGATTTACTGAAATATTCTCTGTATTAATCGCAGTTGTATGCAGCGGCACAAGGTGGTTATGTGATGATCTGACATAGACAATGCCTCATTTCCAAGGTTAAAACTACCGTACTTCTTTTAATGCACGCTACAGAAATGGCATTTAAAGAGGCTTGCACAATAGGAGAACAACATAAACCACACGTATAATTGCTATTTGATTAGGTAACAGGACCGAAATCGACGATGAGGAATTGACAATCACGGAATATCACTGCATTGTTGGTATAGTCCCAATTTAGAAGGTATAAATCATTCGACAATTTAGATTTAGGAATTTGAATGTATTAATAAACTGACAATGACGTTCATGACATTTTATCGTCACTATCCCAGTTGCGGTCGGATTGATGTAAAAATTTGAATGTCCAATTACTATCGTCATCCACAAAGTTCTCTGTTCGTACCCAGCACAATGGATAAATGAAGACAGAAATTCCACAACAGAATTATTGATATAGTAATGCAGTTATAGCAAAAATCTAGGAATTTGGGATGACCACATGGCGTTATAATAATGTTGGCCATGGACATGGGGTGCTCGTGTCGGATGAGCACAAAATATATCGATAAATGATCAAATATTACACTTTTCAATAGAAATGGTTTTGTAAACTTTAAAAACGTAGGGTAGGCCAAAATGTTCGTTTCATAAACAACAGAAAAGAAAGACTCTTGTACTGTATTGTAAAACTTTAATAATCGATATACCCATGTTTTATCTGGGTGAGTAATAACATTTGCATTAATTGTCTTGCTGCTTCGATGGAAGTTCCCACTCGGTTGAATCCTCTCCGTTTGTACTGCTATCACCAGTCCATTTCCTCGTATTACGGACTGTAATAACGACCATTTATTCAGTGGGGCAGAGATAGATAGCTCAGCTGTGAGGAGTCTGTCTGATGAGTTTGGTCACGGTTGACTGACGCCATATTGCCGGAATTTCTTAGTGGAGCGACAGCTATGCAAATCGCTCTCCATCCGGCTGTAAGGAATGGTCTGTAAAGAAGAAGAATAGGTGAGTATATGAAATGACCCTTCTATATTCCACACAGGACATTAGTTCAGACATATAACCCGTTTATTTAGCATTTTTCCCATTTTTCCAAAATCACCCGGCAAACCTACCTCATTGCGCACCTGGATTTTTACCTGGCTGGAGTCAGACAAATGGCTTTGAAGTCTATTGTTGTCCGTGTATGACGTCAGATACCTGGCTAACCTGTAAACAAAATGCAAATGATTGAATTAAGCTCACACGACCATCAACAGCGGCAAAAAAAACACGTATATCCTGTATCCATCTTTTATTTTATAACAACAACGTCAGATTTCTACTTCAATTCGACAAAATTTGAGTGCAAACCTGTAATTAGGTATTATAGATGCAAATTCGGTATTATAGATGCAAAGCCAAATTACTTGACCATCTCTTCGCACAATATAGAATAAGAAAGATGACAACTAACACGGTTTATTATAAATCTAATCGTGTATTACGAAATTTTGCCCGTACTTCACGCTTCTGTTGCCATGGCGCTCCGCTTTGAACTTGGTCATGTGACAAGGTCATGTGGATCAAATCAAGGAGGGTGGCGATTGTGGTCTGGGCTAAATTTTTCCACTGTTGACATTGAACAATTGCGACGTACAACACTCTTGAACTTGAATCACACTGTGGGACATGGTTATAAAACATTACTGAGGTCTCATTGAAATAAATATTGATAATTATGATGGCACATGACTGACCCAACGGGATGAAAAAATCGTTGGAAAATTACGCACTATAAAAGTTGGCCTTTTAGTCTAGAAACAGCTACCGTAGGCATCTTATGGCCTAATGCTAACTTCTATGTGTGCGTCTGGGGCGGGAAGGTCCTACAACGGCCAGTGCCAACATATTGTACTCTATAATCTGCATGGAATTTTAAACTATGCGATCACTTATTGTACCGTAGGCCTACCTTTTTCATGCAAGAAGAACAGCTTGGGATTTTAAAGCAATGCGATGGAGCACATGGACTTGAGAGAAAGCGCAGCCGGACATGTTGAACATTTCTCTGCTCCCTGCTTGGATATCTAATTACAGGATATGGATATCTAATTAAGGGCCAAATGTTAGCTATACACGTTCCAGGGCGCTGATTAAACCATGGCACCTATGACACACTGCTGGTTGTAGGAGGCAGGTATACAGTTGTCCCGAGAGAGGAACGTATTTGTACATATTGTGATTTAGCATCCATTGGTGATGAGTACCACTTTTTACTTGTGTATCCTTCCTTCCAAGAATTAAGAAAAGATTTCATTGCAGCTAAATTTTGGGCCAGACCATCAGAAAACAAGTTTATTTCCATGATGGCTAACCGAACTGCCAGTGTGCAGAATAAAATAGCTACATTTGTACAAAGAGGAATCAAACGTATTGTTTAGTAGAAATCCCTCCCATATTGATTACTATTATTATAGTTCCGTTTTACTGTATTACGTGTCATTCTAATTTGATATGTTGTACTCTTATCTGCTGTTTTCTCAAAAATGTTTTGATTCTGAAACTTCAATTCAATTCAATTCAATTCTATCTCTGGCAGGCTCAATGGCCAAGCGAAACAAGAGTTTCTTATTTGTCAAAGGGAACAATAAGTTTTAATTTACGAGGGAGGATTTCATATTCCTGCCGACCCTCGTAAAATAGAGACAAAATGTAATTAATAGTAGTACATAAGGAAAATGTTTGCCAATATGCAGAGGCGTATTCGAAGGCGTGCAATACGCCGGCATTTATGGTGAGGTAATTTCCGGAATTCATGGAAGATCACAGCACCAGGTAAAGTCAATTTCGGTGATGACGTACTTCATTTGTTGAAGTAACTTCCGGTGAGAAGAGCAGTATACAAAGCGAAAAGCGGTCGTATTGCGGGCGGGATACGGGCCGGATTAAGGTTCAGCGTAGGTCATGAGGTCGAATGTCATTAAATATGGCCGCATTAGTAGATCAATCGTTAAACGTCTAACTAGAGTAGTATGTGCTGACTGGCTTGGGGACCGGGTGTGGAGCGTGGTATGTGAAGGAGGCATTCCGCTGTTTTTTATTGCTTGTTAATTCGCATCGACGCTTTAGTAAATGATGAACCACCTTTCTTATATACTTCGAAAAATCGGCAACCGTGCTGAGAACCTCAACATCTGTAAACGTGCTGGAGCTGCAACAGTATTGGAAGCATACACTCTCAGAAATATTCAGGGAATAATTCTGAATAGATCAGGCTCTACATCCAGAAGTCAGTTTCAGGGATTTTACCTGAAATCCAGGAATACTTTCCTGAAATTCAGATATATCATACATGAACTGAAGCTAAATTACCAGAATTCTAGGGGATTTTACGTACCTGAATAGTGTCGGGAACGTACTAATTATGTACATCCTTCGAAGCCTGTGTTTGTGGATGGAGATGGAAGAAAGGTCCGTGTAACCTTGCACAGTTCTATTTTTGTTTTTGGTTTCTTAAAATTAATTTTTGTTTTCCGTTTTCGGTTTCTGAGAATAAAAAAGTCAGATTTGACAGTCAATTTTCAAATTTCAATTTCCCTTTTAATAAACGCAAAAATGACAATGAAATATTGAAAATTGACTGAACTTGTCCTTTTTTCTTTTTTTTTTATCCTTGATGTAACAATGTTAAGTGCGCACTCACAACGGTTATGTCACTTTCGGTGCTCGGAGTAGTATGGAAAGCGCAAATCGTGTCGTTTAGTCAGATTTGGAGCATGATACGTGTGAATTGAATGCGTTGAAACGAGATGATGCCAAAACTAAAGTGTTGGAGCGTTTCACAACTGCACCTAAAGCATTTTTTACGCTTATCATTGAGGGGTGCGTGAACTCTCATTCGCTCAAGGTCTCAAACATAGTGGCGGATGAGTGAAGTGTTGCAGCATTCAGACGGAGTCAATTGTGGCCGCTGTATGTTTCTTTCGCAGCCCAAAATAGCACATTTGAAAGTACATGTTCGAACCAATTTTTTTTTTTTATTTCAAGCCTTGCCTTCTACTACTCTAAAACATTTTACTCCAGTCTTGTTCTGACTCCCTCCATGGATGAAATGTCTTGCAATATAATATGACTATTGTTCCACATGGATGAAGATTTGGAAATCTATCTCACCCCTGTGTGCTTTACATGGACTATTACAGCAATATTCCATGACTACTGCTGTACACGGATGACCCAATGTCTTTTTCGGCCACACACTCCGCTCAAGAATATCTTGGAATATTTCCCTGACTGCATCATTTATAATTTAATCGTAACAACCAAAAGTTATCTTCGTTTAGACTCGAACGTCGACGTCTGAAAGTGTTCTAACTTCGGGACTTGTTTTGGCGTGAGACATACACAGTGACAGGGTTATCGGCCGGACGATTATTTAACATTATTGTAAATATATTACCGGGTACTATGTATCCTCTTTTCTTTATGGCGCAAAGCCGCAGTCAATTAATCTGGTCATTCGTACCAATTGTTTGCTAGTCAGTGTGTTACAATTAGTCAGTCTTGGAATTGTCTAAAACCACTCAGTAGGCCATCAACATATATTTATGTTTGTCACTTTTTCATTCTTAGTATCACTTCTCGTCCCAATTGAGTTCATCAGCTATATTGCGACGACCATAATTCTAACAATTTCAACTGAAAGAAGTTAATAGCCCAGCAATCCAGAACACGTCACTTATGGATAATTTGTACTGTGAGTGGTCATAAGTGGTCAGACCTCTTTCAGTTTTTCATAATATTCTGTGGTACTCTAACTGATGTGTTATTCTTCAGATGTTAACTTGGGGGAAACCTATATTCCATATTTGTACTCCTTGTAGTAATAATTCACCTACGTTAATGTCGTATTCATCGTCGTTAATGGAAACATTTCACAGTCTTCGCTGGTTAGCACTTGTACGTGTAGGTATACTTGCACACAAAACTGGTGATGCCCAGTGTCACCAATAATGGTAGGCCAATATCCATATACTGCAGCATCAATCAAATGCGAGGCTTTGGAAGTCTATGCAACCACAACTTGGAGATTATCCATAATTTTGGTCTTGTACTCGCGACATACATTCCGAGATTCGACCATGTTAATTATATGATCGTATGGAAGAAGGAAAGTAAAGCTAACGAAGAACAAATATAACTGAAATTTAAAACGTCATTAATGGAAATGGTATTTTTGAATTTATGCGCCAATATGCTACAGACAAGTATTTTCACAGGTTTCAAATCTGATTTACTGAAATATTCTCTGTATTAATCGCAGTTTTATGCAGCGGCACAAGGTGGTTATGTGATGATCTGACATAGACAATGCCTCATTTCCAAGGTTAAAACTACCGTACTTCTTTTAATGTACGCTACAGAAATGGCATGGCATTTAAACGAGAGGCTTGCACAATAGGAGAACAACATAAACCACACGTATAATTGCTATTTGATTAGGTAACAGGACCGAAATCGACGATGAGGAATTGACAATCACGGAATATCACTGCATTGTTGGTATAGTCCCAATTTAGAAGGTATAAATCATTCGACAATTTAGATTTGGGAATTTGAATGTATTAATAAACTGACAATGACGTTCATGACATTTTATCGTCACTATCCCAGATGCGGTCGGATTGATGTAAAACTTTGAATGTCCAATTACTATCGTTATACACAAAGCTCTCTGTTCGTACCCAGCACAATGGATAAATGAAGACAGAAATTCCACAACAGAATTATTGATATAGTAATGCAGTTATAGCAAAAATCTAGGAATTTGGGATGACCACATGGCGTTATAATAATGTTGGCCATGGACATGGGGTGCTCGTGTCGGATGAGCACAAAATATATCGATAAATGATCAAATATTACACTTTTCAATAGAAATGGTTTTGTAAACTTTAAAAACATAGAGTAGGCCAAAATGTTCGTTTCATAAACAACAGAAAAGAAAGACTCTTGTACTGTATTGTAAAACTTTAATAATCGATATACCCATGTTTTATCTGGGTGAGTAATAACATTTGCATTAATTGTCTTGCTGCTTCGATGGAAGTTCCCACTCGGTTGAATCCTCTCCGTTTGTACTGCTATCACCAGTCCATTTCCTCGTATTACGGACTGTAATAAGGACCATTTATTCAGAGGGACAGAGATAGAGCTCAGGTGTAAGGAGTCGGTGTGAGGAGTTTGGTCACGCTTGACTGACGCCATATTTCCTGAATTTCTTAGTGGATCGACAGCTATGCAAATCGCTTCCCATCCGGCTGTAAGGAATGGTCTGTAAAGAACAAGAACTGGTGAGTATATAAAATGATCCTTCTATATTCCACACATGACATTACTTCAGACATACACCCCGTTTTTTTCGCATTTTTTTCATTTTTCCAAAACCACCCAGCATAGCTACTAGTTATAACTATTAATCACATTTTTCGTCAAAGGGCTTTCGAGCGCGCTGAATTGAGCAATATCATAAGGACTGATATTAAATCAATGAACAACTGTACAAATCTTTCTTTCTAAAACCCTGTAAATCATCTGTAATCCTTGAAACATTTTATAGACCCGCTCTTCCACTTTCCCGCGAAAGAAAACAGTGAGGCGCTCGACGAGTGGGACTCGCCTGTGTTACACAGTACGCTGAGTCAACACACAGAATATAATTTACTTACGTCAGCTACCCGACCCTCCACTTGTTCTCACCTGAACAGGTATCAGAGTTATTTCTCTTGCTTTGAAGTTCTCTTTGAACACATAACTTCCGCTTTACGCTTTTGATGGCGATTTCACGTTTCAAGCTCTGAGAATGTGGAACCTCTTTTACTAGTTGTGATCATTTGGCTTGTTGTACACTTGGATGGTAAATGTTATCATGTTCTACTGGCTTCCCTGCTTACGTGAGTACCTTTATTTATTTGTTACGATCAAAAAATTCAACTTCTCAATCCTATAATATAACCAAAATGTTGGTACACGTTTTGGTTATATTATAGCTACGGGTATCCGACCAGTTATCGGACACGCATCTCGAGCGCACGTGTTGTGCTCGTGATGAGAAGGCAATAATATGTCAGAACAAAGTAGAGATCATTTCTAATTGCTATGCAAAATATAGAATTATAGGTAGCCACGAAAGTCGAAAAATTTAAATCTAACATTTTTGTTTTCATCAAAATTCGAAATTTCTCGTGTTGTGGCGAGGTGCGAAATTCGATCTACCACCTTGTCTTCCCGATCTCGCTCTCAAGTAAATACGTATAGAAATTGAACAATGATCATATCATCTTAAACGACAGAACTCCAACTAACGATTGTCATGCACAAAACTTGAAAATACATTGTACTTCAACGTCAAATTCTTGTTCACGATGGGTGTCCGATAACTGGTACTGTCCACAGCGGGAACTGAGCTGAAAAGTCGAGTTAAAAATAGCTCTCGCACGTGCAGAAGGGAGTGACGCCATGCGCGGAATTCATAACGGAAGATAGCCGACGAGCTCAGCAATCATCGTGTCAGTTTTCATGTCATTTCAAGAAGTACTTTTTTATATATTCCAAATAAACCGCGAAAATTGTCCGATAACTGGTCGGATACCCGTAGCATGTAAGCATGAAAACTTGTGGTCCAGTATAACGTGACACCAGGCTTTCTTTTTTTAATATTCTGTTGTTTACTGGCAAGCCTGGTTAGTCACGTAGGCTTTCATAGTTTAAAGGGATGTAAAATGTCCACACAAATCTCCACATTAACAAAGTTTATTCATTAGGGCACTGCAGCAGTATACTGTAAGACATAGTAGTTCAATAAGAAACTAGAAAGAAGGAACGAAGAAAAGGGCACTAGGTGGCTGCAATAAATGAAAATAAGACAGAATTATTAATTATTCAAATTAAATCCATCAATTCCATTTAACGTAATTAATGATAATTCTGACTATTATCTCATCAATTATACAATCTCTGTATCACGGGGAATAACTGAACGATCAATACAATCACAATTTAAAGTCTCGCTTAGACTATTAATCTCAAACCTTTTCCTGAATTACATTCATTGGCCTTAATAATAATCTGAACATCAGTACTACATTTATTGGCATAATTCCAATTATGATTCACAATGATAATCTTATACTATCTTCAATGAAATACTGGCAAATAATTCCATTAATAGTTTCCATCTAATACCATAGGGAACAGGGTAACCAATTCAGAGATAATTTTATTCAGCTGAATTAAAGTAAACGGTCAGTCACTGTACCCTAATATTCATATCATGGGTTGAGTTCCGCAGATGAGGCAAAATATAACGCTTTATTTATTTAAAATTAAAGCTAATATACAGGGTTTCATACACGTCGTGTTTTGACACCGGTATTCAAAAACTCAATTTTGCCACCAAAAAACTGAAGTCTGAGTGTTTTAGAAGGGAAAAACTGAAATTTTGGAAAAAAACTGAAGTCTCCAAAGGCCAATACTTCGTAATTTCGTAATTTATAATCGAAAGATATTGCGGACAAACAATCGGGAAATGGGGAATGCCAGAAAAAATAGGTCGGCATCTTCGGTCATTTCCGTGTGATTCGGTACCGCTCAGTTAAACTTCGGTTTGCCGACCGTTAATTATTCATGTCCGTTTCCCGAACTGTTATCGGGGGCATGCTGTCGGTAACCCTAAAGCCTGTATTCATACTAAATGTATGTGGAGGTTTCCGAATTGCGTTGCGTGGCGGAAAAAAAATTGCTGGGAAAGTTTGACATGTGGGAATGAATAAGCCACCAAAGACGTCTAACTCTCCTTGGAATCGACTGGTAATTATCTGACCATCGCTGAATAGTATTTATGAATAAAGGAGACGATGTAATCTTCGCATAGGGCATTTGTTTTCACTCAAAGTTGAACGATCTTGTCGTGTTGTTGTTGTAAAGAAACCAGCATGTCGTTCGCATGTACGCATTGTACGATGTTGAAACTGAAACCAAAGTTTGATTGTACCGTAGTTAATACAGTTTGAATGGATAATTCAAAGACAGCGAACTGATTTAGCCGCAATATAAACCTGACTAGATCATTCTGTGATTTGAAGATACATAAAGAAGACTTGAAATTTTTTTATACTGTCAAAACTTTTTTTAAATTTAATGAGATGGTGCAAACATGGAGGTAAAATCGGATCCGATTTTTACCTCCATGGTGCAAACAAACCAAAACAACTGAAGTTGATTTTTACTAATTTTTTAAATTTAAAATTCCATTTTCTGGCATTGAATTTAACTGATCTGTCTATTATCCTGAAACAAGTGTCCCACATTAGGGCAGCACAGAAACATTTCAACTGCCCGCCCCATTAACAAAAGTGGCGTACTGCATTTACATGATCTAGGTCAAACGTTATGGGCAAATCCATTCTTTCAATAAGGGTGGTCAAGTCAAACTGTTTGGCACTTATTTGCAGCCTTCAATAACCAAACATGGTAAACTTATGTATCTGTCTAGAGTCTGCATGATCCTATCGAAAGTGAGCCAATTTTCAAAATTAATTTGAATTGCCTTGTGTAATCTTGTCTTGTTGACATCCACAATGTGACAAAATGTTCTGAAAATAGATGGTATCTTAGACCTTGGTAAATTAAGAACATAAAACTGAAGATGTTAAATTATCTGTTTGTTGCTTTATTTTCACAATTCAAATACATAGCGGTATTGACAGGCTCCATTGATGGTCGTATGAAAATTTGTTATATACATTACTTATGGCGATTGCAAAATTAGAAATAAACTCAATAGAAGTCTGTCGGCCGGCGACAAAAACGTAAAAATACTCAATTCAGGTGAAAAAAATATTGAATTTTCAGTATCCGGTGGCAAAAATTTGGACTTCTATGAAACCCTGATATAATAATGCACCGTAACTCATACACTCACCCAGAGTTACACACAGCTAGACATGCAGGTTACTGCAAATGACCCTGTGTACCAGGCTATACACACCCCAGATACCTGTAGTGGATTACAAATGATGTAATAATTTCCACATAATAACCTTAATAAATCCTGCACAATTGGCTTTACAAATCTCGTACAAAACTGTTCATGATTCATACAAAAATATATCAATAATTAATTCTGACACAAATATCTGAATGAAGGAACACAAATATCTGAAAAGTCTGCATAAATCTCTCTACACTACTGTACCAATTGTGTAATCAGTCACAGATAGGTATCTCACGTCAAACAATCACACATGTTTGTACGAGCACTCAATTAGATCAAATACACCAATAGTACTTTAACGGCATGTTGTTGTTGTACATAACCATACTATTCAACCACGTGATCTCTATAACACAACGTGGGACAACAATCTATCGTAAATTCAAACAGTTTCTGACATTACACGAGTCGATATACATTCCGCTCGTTTCTCTAGAAGTTCAATTATCCTTATTATTAAGGCGGAAGTAATGTAACAATGAATATTTACCGTTTTCGGGCAAAGATTGTCCCCACGAGTTTACACAGCAATCACATTTGTTTGGGCGGAAATGGCAAAGCAGCGATATGCGCATGTGCAAAGTTCACCAGTTTGCAAACAGTGGAGGGGAAACAACTCCTACCGTCCAAGTCACCGAAATACAGAGCGACTGGCATATCATAATATTTCAACCCATTACAATAGTAAAGGCAAATCAAACTACCACCGTCAACATATGAGCCGGAAAAACGGCCCAAAAGGAAAAAATAAAGAATTTCCCTGCCCACTCACCTTGATATTTCAAAAGACCAGTACCTACTGCATTCATATCACGTAATTCCCAACTCTGACAGATCTGATAACATGCGAGTGCACCCTGGCAATCTAGAGGTAGTTTTCCTGTGACTGAATTTTTCTCGCAAATATGACCACAATGGAAAAGCCTTGACCTTGGTCCTTATTTGGGGATATCACGTGTTCACACAACTCGTCACATACTGCGGGGAAACCCCAGAGGACAAAGGGATCTTCCTCAATGTATAACAATAAAACGGACCCTGCTTCAACTAAACTGAAATAAGCAACCCGATCAGCACAAATTTAGTCATTTCTTCCTTACCATACTCTTTACAGATTCATCAATACTAATATTTGCAGCAGTAATTTTTAGTTCACCGGAACTTAATCTGTTATAACGGAAGATTGCCAGGGTGCACTCGCGTGTTATCAGACCTGTCAGAGTTGGGAATTACGTGATATGAATGCAGTAGGTACTGGTCTTTTGAAATATCAAGGTGAGTGGGCAGGAAAATTCTTTATTTTTATACGCCCGCCCAAAATGCGGACGTATTATGTGATGGCGGTTTCCGTCCGTCTGTCCGTCCCCCGTGTCCGGTCTATATCTGGAACAGTTTTCTATTTACAGTTCCAATTTTTGGTGAGTGGATACCCTACGGGGAGACGCTGTGTCGCGTACCAAAATGAAGGTCGATGTCACAGGTCAAAGGTCATGGGCCTAAAAAAAACAGGAAATCACTGAAGTGTTCATGTCCGGTCTATATCTATGAACGTTTTCTATCCACAGTTGCAATTTTTTGTGAGTGGATACGCCAGGTGGAGACGATGTGTCACATACCAAAATTGAGGTCGAGCTCAGAGGTCAAAGATCACCTTTGCCAAAAATCAGAAAATCATTGATCGTTGACAGTTTTCTATCTACAGTTCTAATTTTTGGTGAGTGGATGCCCTAGGGGAGGGACGATGTGTTGCATATTAAATGTAGGTCAAGGTCAGAGGTTAAAGGTCAGTGTGATCGAAAAATCAGGAAATCATTAAAATTTCTATTTTTTTTGTGAGTGGATTTAATAGGCAGAAATGAAGTGATGCATATCAAAAATTAGGTCAAGGTCAAAGGTCACTGACCCCAAAACTAGGATTTTTTTAGAAATAACGTTTTTTGTGTCAGTAGATACATTAGAGGGACACAATGTGTCACATACGGTACCAAAATGTAGGTCAAGGTCAAAGGTCAAGGTCACTGTGACCCCAAAATCGTGAAATTGTTAAAAATCATGATTTTTGTGTCCATTGAGAAATTGAGGGGAGACGGTTTGTCATGTACCAAAATTTAGGCCATGGTCAAGGTCACTGTGACCCCAAAATCAGGAAATTATTAAAACTCATGATTTTTTTGTGTGCATTGATAGATTGAGAGAAGACGATGTGTTGTGTACCAAAATTGAGGTCAAGGCCAAAGATCAAGGTCACTGTGACCCCAAAATCAAGAAATTATTATCATTAAAAGTCACATTTTCTTATGCCTGTTGAAGACGAGGTCGTGTAATGCGATGTTGCGTTCTGTCCATTTGTTACCCCTCAGCCCATAGGCTGTGGGGTCTTGTCATTGCCATGTACGTTACAGTGTTCTCATTTCAAGCCGGTAGCCGCCGGAGCTTCGCCGGCTATTTGTTCTATTATCGCCGGGTACTCAGATTATCCCAAGTCATTAATTTACAAATAAACTTTAATAAAGTAATGTACATAATTTCGCTGACGCCCTTAGGAACGAAGGAATCTGAAATTGGATGTCAACTGACAACAAATGCAGCAGAAAAACGCTCCATCTTTCTGCCGTAACGACGTCACAATGAGAACCGAAAGGATAAAGTTACGTCCACTAATTTACCTGCAAATCCAAATTCCCACGTAAACAGCGCTTTGCACGCGCCCCTACGAGTCTCCTCGAGAAACAGAGCTCTTCGATTAGAGCGCAGAGGTATTTCTACGGACACTATATCTCCCGCTGCAAATGCCGCTGAGTGGAGAGCTTACGCACATGATGAAGTTGTAATGTCGGGGAAACAGACATCACTCCTGACATTTGGATTCGGTAACAAATTACCAGGTTTGTATTTTTATGGTATTTGTATCTAGTCTAGTACAAGTCTTGACCAATATCTCAATTTATGCTGTCGAAAATATGATTTACGAGTACCGTTTGATAACATGAAAAGTGGACCATCCGTAATTTGTTACGTACTGCTGGCTTTTTGTAGACGTAAAACACGTGTAATTATCTGACAGGCATACGATCTCGCGTATATAAACTATGCTCATGAGATAATTACAGAAATATTTTATGGTCCAAAAGTAGGTGGACAGTAAATGATAACATGTATTTTGAGATCATATATACAATTATGTTGACTTATACAATTAAATTTTGATAAACAATTATTACATTGAAAATTACATTTTATTGCAATACATTACAAACACCATAGTTATAAAGAACACCATTGTTGTAATATAATCCTTACAAAACCCTATTCCACCAACTGCCCACCTACTTTTGGACCACCCTGTATAATCAACTCAAGTGAAAGTCTGTTTAGAAAACCTGAAAATCACAGATATTTCACCCCTAAGTTTACACTTTATGAAAAGACAATTTGGGGCTCTAAAAGTGCTCCGATTGCGTCTCAGAGCATCTAGATCCCTGGAGCTTCCGGGGCCTAGGCGGCCCCTGGATCCCAGCCTAGGCCGGGGGCCCGCCCCCGGCCCCCGGACCCCTGCCATCAATAAATGCAGCTGTCTACTTTTCAAACTCAGCCTGCTACTTAAAACGAAAATGAGAACCCTGTACGTACGTCCGTCCGTTCATCCGTCCGTTCATCCGTCCGTCCGTCAACATGTTCTTGTCTGCTGAATTTTTGCAGATCTATCTATCGGGCCCGACCAAACTTTGGTGAGAACTTCCTGAATGTTGACTGATTAAATGATTAGATTTTCAGGTGGCTATGATGATTTCATGATTTTTAATTATTTTTTTTTATTATTTATTGATGGCTCAGCTTTTGCACTGCTATCTATGCCCATCAACATGTTCTTGTCCGCTGAATATCTGTAGATCTATCAAGTCGGGCCGGACGAAACGTTGGTGAGAGCTTCCTTAATGTTAACTGATGAAATGATTAGATTTTCAGATGGTTATAATTATTTCATGAGTTTTTATTTTTTTTATTTTTTTTTTATTATTTATTGATGGCTTAGCTTTTGCACCGTAATCTATGCCCATCAGGAACCCTTGGTTGCATGTTCCCTGATACAAGAAAGATTCTCATTGAATGAAGGACAACATTTTTCTTTAATTTTGCTTTTAAATCATTCTATTCTACATCATATGTTTTATCCTAAAACTTTTGCATGAACCATATTTGTGTCCATACATTTATCTGGTACAACATTTTTATCAATTTTTGTCACCAAACATGTCACTGTACCTTGGAAATTATTTAAAACGAGTGATTAGGAGAGCCCATTTTTAGCCTGACTCTGGGCAATTTTGAACCAGTTTGTATACCTGAAGTTTATGCCCCCCCCCCCCCCAAAAATGATAAGGGTGGGCCTGTGTCAATCAGTGTGTTTACTTGTAATCACACTTGTGCAATGCATAAATTGCCACTGATAAAGCTACACTTTCTTGCATGCTGTAATCCCAGCACACCACTCGCATGAAACCTATGTCTCTTTTATACGGTGTCCAGGGATTTTTTGCAGGTTCCGATCCCAAACTCCCAGTTCCTTTTCGTAATTCATTATTGAGGGTCCAATTTTTGAAAGTGAATTTCGGCGCAAATAGCCTGTGATCACTCACAAAACAGAGGTTTATTAGCATGAAATTCAATACCCAGCTATGCAATCGGATCGATATTGAGGATCCCAGAGGCTTTTTCTAGTATTTCCTTCAGAAATCCTTTCAAATTGAACAACAACAACACTTTCGTTTTTTGTTTCATTTGAGTTTTGGGCGCCCATATGTTTTCCGAAACTAAAGTTGGCTCTAGATGCAGCTCTGATCCTACTTGACAGAAAAAAACAGGCTGCGGGGTCCACGCACCTTTTAGGTGCTTGCCTGCAATTCATGTTGTCCATGCGATAGCTCTAGTTTTAAGGTATGGATTGATACCAAACTTTGAGTATACCTTACTCGCATGGCAAAGTGGAGCCATACATATGACATCAATTTGTCAGAGGTCTAGGTTGCAGTCCCCCAAAACTGAATCAAGCTTAGCTGACTAAATGTGTTGGAATATTGTTGGAATATTCGAAGTTCTTTCCCCTGCATTTATATGGTATTGCCCTGTGAAGTTGTCTCCCATGTTTGAAACGCTTCATTTAGTTAAACTGTTGTGAAATAAAAACCATACATTTACTAATTTAACGGAGAGAGGAATCCTTTATGAACTTCACACCTGTTTATTAACTCAAGAACAAAGATTTACTTCATCACTTTCTTCTTCCTTCATGAAAAATTCTCTCGTCTGAAAGGAATCCATTTGCAGGAAAACTATTATTTTCTTGTGTTTGACTATTGTCGATATCAGTGTGGGATATGTGAGCTCTCAGCTCTTACTTCAAGGTCAACTAGTTAACAAGAGTTAAGCTCATTTTAGTTTATAATTCAATCTATTACATTTTCATAAGCAAGAAATTGTAGATCTTTCTCTGGATTGCTAGATCAATTGGAATCAAGGTTATTAAACAACCTTGAAATTTGAACCAATGTAATTTCCGATATACGGGCGTATATTGAAGCCCCTTGGGCTCTTGTTTCATTTTGGGCCGTTTTTCCAGCTCATATGTTGACGGTGATAGTTTGATTTGTCTTCACTATGAAAGCCTACGTGACTAACCAGGCTTGTTAGTAAACAACAGCATATTAAAAAAGAAAGCCTGGTGTCACGTTATGCTGGACTAGAAAACTTGAAAGTTAACTAGGTCAACTCCATTGAGGGCTTACTATGGCTCGGATTCTTTACTATTCCCACAATCTTAGCTGATGATAGGAATTTATTCTGCATCTGAGGTAATATTGTCATAAATGTGTTTGTTTTATTTTTTTTGTTCCATGTAGTGTTAACCTCCCACTCGCCTCAGGGAGGTTCCCTTTGTAAGAGGAGATACAGGACTTCACGGTTAAGGATAGTTCCCATGCACCACAATCAAGTAGTCTTGGTTATGAAATCACATGACTTTAGGCCATCTGATCAATGACTAAATCTTAACGGAATGAGTTTTAGAATATACCGTGTTTGTCTGATGTACTTTTGCCTGCAAAACATCCGTTGACTCGGTGGCGTCGGGAGCAGTGGGGGGAGGGGGGGTCCCCCTCTTTTCATTAAGGGGGCCCGAATATCTTTTATCCCCCCCCCCGCAACTTTAAGGCACTACTATCTGACCATGTCCCCACATAAAAATTACAGAATGCCAGGATCACACAAACTGTTTATACCGGTATTTTAAGTGTACCGTGCAATATAATTTAACCACAGTGCCATGTCCTGTCCTATAGCCAATGTTTCGGGGTTAATTGAGTCATGCATGTAATTACCGTCAGCATTATTAGTAAAATGTGCAGATGGCGCTGCTGACCTATAATGTTTAATTTTGAGTGTATAGTCGAATATAGGCCTATAGGCCTAATCATCATTAATCTTGGAATCTCGTATTTAAAACTTGGGTGTTATCTACTCTCTAGCTTTCACGGGCCCTTTTCCAGACTTTTCAGTGTTTCGAAGAAATTTTCATTCTACCATCACCAGATGGTGGGCTGTTCAAATCACTTTTCGTCCGTCCGTAAACAATTCTTGTTATCGCGATTTGTCAGGGACTACTGCATGGTTCTTTCTCAAATTCGGTACACGGGTTCCCCTTTGGGTCTAGTTGTGCAAGATTCCTTTTCTGGTCCGATTCAAAAATCCAATATGGCCACCAGGTGGCGGTCCTGGATTTCCCCATGAAACTCTGTTATCGTGATTTCTTAGGAACTACAGCACGGATGTTTCTCAGATTTGGTGCACAGGTTCCCCATGGGGTCCAGTTGTGCAAGATGCCTTCTCTGGTCCGATTAAAAAATCCAATATGGCCACCAGGGGCCATCTTGGAGTTTCCCATGAAACTTTATCGTGATTTCTCAGGAACTACTGCATGGATCTTTCTCAAATTTCTCGAAGGTTCCGCTTCGGGTCTAGTTGTGCAAGATACCTTTTTATACGCCCGCCCAAAAGGCGGCCGTATTATGGGATGGCGGTTTCCGTCCGTCTGTCCGTCTGTCCGGTTCTCGTGTCCGGTCTATATCTGGGACAGTTTCCTATTCACAGCTCCAATTTTTGGTGAGTGGATACCCTACGGGGAGACGATGTGTCACGTACCAAAATGAAGGTCAAGGTCATAGGTCAAAGGTCACTGACATAAAAAACAGGAAATCACTGAAGTGTTCGTGTCCGGTCTATATCTGTGAACGTTTTCTATCCACAGTTGCAATTTTTTGTGAGTGGATACGCCAGGTGGAGACGATGTGTCGCGTACCAAAATTAAGGTCGAGGTCAGAGGTCAAAAATCAGGAAATCATTGATCGTTGTTAGTTTTCTATCTACAGTTTTAATTTTTGGTGAGTGGATGCCCTAGGGGGGAACGATGTATTGCATATTAAATGTAGGTCAAGGTCAGAGGCCAAAGGTCAGTATGATAGAAAAATCAGGAAATCGTTAAAAATTTCTAATTTTTTGTGAGTGGATTCAATAGGCAGAAATGAAGTGAAGCATACCAAAAATTAGCTCAAGGTCAAAAGTCACTGACCCCATTAGGAAATTATTAAAAATAACATTTTTTATGTCAGTAGATACTCATTCGGTAGCGTAAGCGCCATTTGGCGTCGCAGATTTGGGCCTCCTCTACCCCATGACGCCATATGGCGTAAATCATAACTGTCGTGGGAAAATAGAATTTTCATATCTAAGCATTGTCAAATGTAATTAAAGGCCTATATGTTTACGAAGCTTATTTTCTCACGTAACAATTTCTGAAATTTGGATTTGACTAACAGAGAAATTATTTCAAGATCGTTGTTTGAAAACGCAGATAAAAAATAAAATCACGAAAATTTCCAAAATGAAGTCGGCCGTATACACCACCATTGGAATTCTTATTTTCCTGGTCTGTTCAGGAAGAAATATCACCTAAACCATACATATATCGAAAGATAAGATCGCTATCTATCCGATTATATATAAAGCATTTTCGTATTGAATGAAAAATATAACGGAATAAAACTATAATCGGAGAAGAGATCTGGGAGAACATCGCGCCGTTTCGGCAGACATTTGCAAATGTTCAAATACCTGGAAGAATCATACGATTCCTTGAGAAATCTGACGAATTCACGAGATATTTTCTGTCAAATTTTCTGTCAAGGTACAGGTATATATCCATTGTTGAGAATTCCTACGATCGTATACGTTTGGTAAATTTATTTCCCAAATATTTCGCTACTGTCCGACACCAACTTGTCAGAATTTCCCTCCATCTTTTCTGTTTTGATTTCCCCAAACAAACCCGCGATGAATGAGGCAACCTGATTGGCTGGCCTTACGCTCTTATCCAATCCACTTGCCCAAAACAGCGGGCTTATCAGAAAGATCGTTTCGTGACATAGATTCGTGAACACTGTTTTCAATCCAATCAAATCTTTCGTTTCACTGGCCATCCGATGGTGATTCTACTACGAGAAGAAAGATGAATGAACGGGCTTTACAATGATACGTCATTCATTGAAATCGGTTCAGGGAAACGGAGCACGGACGCGATTGAATCAGACGAGAAAAACACTTCTGCTTCATTATTTTGCGTGTAATATAATCACTATCAACGGAATTTCTACCAGATAAAAACGTTAATTTATAAGTTATATGTGGATGAAATAAATTGAGGAAATTATCATCTTTATCCTGGGAATGGATACTACAATCAGCTATAATTTTTTCCAGCCAGAGATTACGTACATCTGAAACCAGATCATGACAATTTCGATGTTATTTTTGTTGAAGCATTTTTTCAAACAGATAAAAACATGTTTTCATGAAATTTGCATGCATAATTTCATGTATATAATTATAAAAATAACACAAACACAATTTCTGATGCTTGTGTATTTCATGGAGATATAAAGTTTCAAATTTTATTCACTTTCATAAACAAAATATTTTTGAAATGGACTTTTGGTCGACAGCTTCTGTGATGGACATTTGTGCACTGCACACATTGAGGCTCAGCTGTGGAGCTACTGGAACTGAGGCCAGAAATGACGCTCGGTACTGAATGAGTTAAGGAGACACAATGAGTCACAAACCAAAATGTAGGTCAAGGTCAAAGGTCAAGGTCACTGTGACCCCAAAATCAGGAAATCATTAAAAGTCATGATTTTTTGTGTCCATTGAGAAATTGAGGGGAGACAGTTTGTCATGTACCAAAATTTAGGCCAAGGTCAAGGTCACTGTGACCCCAAAATCAGGAAATCATTAAAAATCATGATTTTTTGTGTGCATTGATAGATTGAGGGAAGACGATGTGTTGTGTATCAAAATTGAGGTCAAGGTCAAAGATCAAGGTGACCCCAAAATCAAGAAATCATTAAAAGTCACATTTTCATATGCCTGTCGAAGACGAGGTCATGTAATGCGATGTTGAGTTCTGTCCATTCATCCATTAACATTTGTTGTCCATGCGATAGCTCTAGTTTCAAGGTATGGATTGGTACCAAACTTTGAGTATACCTTACTCGTATGGCAAAGTGGAGCCATACATATGAGATCAATTTGTCAAAGGTCTAGATCGCAGTCCCCCAAAACTGAATCAAGCTTAGCTGACTAAATGTGTTGGAATATTGTTGGAATATTCAAAAGTCTTTCCCCTGCATTTATATGATATTGTCCTGTTGAGTTGTCTCCCATGTTTGAAACGCTTCATTTAGTTAAACTGTTGTGATATAGAAACCATACATTTACTAATTTAACGGGGGAAGGAGTCCTTTATGAACCTCACACCTGTTTATTAACTCAAGAACAAAGGTTTACTTCATCACTTTCTTCATTCACGAAAAATTATCTCGTCTGAAAGGAATCCATTTGCAGGAAAACTGCTATTTTCTTGTGTTTGACTATTGTCGATTTCAGTGTGGGATATGTGAGCTCTCAGCTCTTGCTTCAAGGTCAACCAGTTACCAAGAGTTAAGCTCATTTTAGTTTATCATTCAATATAAGATGTGATATATGTTACATTCTCATAAGCAAAAAATTGTAGACCTTTCTCTGGATTGCTAGATCAATTGGAATCAATGCTATTAACAACCTTGAAATTTGAACCAATGTAATTTCAGATATACAGGCGTATATTGAAGCCCCTTGGGCTCTTGTTCAATTTATCCATGAAACATTGTTATCGTGAAATCTCAAATTTGGTGCACAGGTTCCCCTTGTCTAGTTGTACAAGATGCCATTCTTGGTCCGATTTGAAAATCCTATATGACCACCAGGTGGCCATTTTGGATTTTTCAACGAAACTTTGTTATCGCGATTTCTCATGAACTACTACATGAATTTTTCTTAACTTTGGTACACGGCTTCACCTTCGGGTATAGTTGTGCAAGAAACCTTTCCTGGTCCGATTCGGAATTTCGATATGGCCCCCAGGCGGCCATCTTGAATTTCCCGATAAAACTTTGTGATTTCTCTGGAAGTACTGCATGGATCTTTGTCAAATTTGGTTCCCCTTGTGGTTTACTTGTGCAAGATACATTTTTTAGTTCGATTCCTGAATCCAATAAGGCCGCCAGGTGGCCATCTTGAATTCCCCCTTGAAACATTTTTATCGTGAATTCCCAGGAACTACTTCAGGGTAATTCCATGTCACGTAAGTTACATTTTCATTCCCGCTGGGGATGCATTTGTAACATCTGCCACAATTAACAGCCATGACTACACCAATAACAAAACAAATCACTTAAATAAAAGTATTTCTTATACTATTAATGGCATATTTTAACACAAGGGTTGTAAAAATTGTTAACCAGTGTCACGTAAGTTACAAATGTGTGTCACGTAAGTTACATGGGATGGGATTCTGGACTATTTATTCAGAAAATACTTGCATAAATGTTTAGAAATTGAAAAATACAATGAACTTATACAGGAATAACAATTTTTGGGATACTTACATGTAACTGTTCATTATTTTCTAATTAATTACCAAACTCATTACCATATTTTCAGTGAAAACATTGGCATTGTTTATGGAATTGGACCCTTTACTTAGTCTGCAAGGACAGTTTAGAATATCTTAATTGTATACTTTTAGCGGTAACAATGTTAGAAATAATAAATAGTTGGATTTGCTTTTGACAAAAAATTCTTCCTAGTTTACATGGTTTTGTATATGTAACTTACACAACTTCACCCCTCTGAATTTCTATTCAACTATTTGTTGTTTACCAAGTTAAGAGGTGTATTTTTCTAGTGGACATGAGGTAGTTTCATTGATGGGAGAGGTTTTTTATATGTATTGCCTATATTATCGCTTGACAAAATGACCCATGAAAATTTGTCACGTAAGTTACATTATGATAATTGGATTGAATATTGAGTGAAAATGACTAGGTCTTGCCAACTTCGCAAATTTGACAAGCTTGCATTTTAGAATACATGATTGTTGGTTACTAACATCAGATATAACCAAACTGAGAGGAATACTTCAGATTATACATCTTATTTTGAGGCCTACTACAAAATCACATTTTATGGCTGTCTGAGTTTGCTAGGTGTTTCAACGGTATTTTTTTCTAGAATGTGGACCAATGAGTGACAAAAACTTCATTTTGTCTTTGTTCAGGCACTAGTTGATACACAAAATCAACGGATGTTACATTCCTAGCAGTTTGAAATTTGAGCAACTTTCACTCTCTGTTGTGGAATCGCCCTTCATGGATCTTTCTGAAATTTGTTACACAGGTCACAACATGGGACCTAGTTGTGCAAGATACCTTTTTTGGTTCGATTCGAAAATCCTAGTTACGCTTCAAATTAATACGGTATTCCCGAGTTGTGACGTTACATTACAAGAGTGGGCGGATAGGGCATATTCTATATATCGAGATGGAGTATAGAGAATGTCCATACTATCACCTTCTATATCAAGGAGTTCAAATGATTTCAAATTAAAATGTATTTCTTCAAATCTTAAATCGGTTTACTTTAGTCCATGCCGTGAATCAAGTGAACTGCCCCACCGTTTGGTCTGCCGACGGGACGCAACTTGACAACTGTAGAGCTGCGTGTTTTGATCCAGACACTTTCAATGTTCAACATTACTGCACGGACCGGATCCCTTCAGTATTAAGTTGTGCATCATCTTAATATTTTCGATCATGGTACCCTGAATGAGATCTCTCAAACTAGCCCAGTAAACAGAGCAGAATTAGCATTCGTTTCTGATTATAAAATCTTAGGTATATTTCATAACTCAAAGTGTCGAATAGATTTGTCTTCGCTTCCATTACCCAATGATGACACGCGCAAAAAAAAATTCAGATTGAAGACGCAGGATCCTCGAGACATTCATTTTCAGACTAACTTTGCTCATTTCACTTGTACTATAACAACCGACATCAAGTACAGTTCCTAGAATCTTGAAACCCCTAAACTTATAAAGATAGTATCGTGACCAGTGTTTTCCAGTGTCTCTTTTTCGATCTTTTTCTCTCTGATTTGAAATTCTGCAAACAAAATTACAAATCAATCGTTTGTTCTTAGTAACAATGTACAAAAAGATCCTCTTGTCATTAGCTTAAAATTATCGGACGATGGTGGACGCCAAGATGCTTCAGGATCTCTCGTTATACATCTGTTCACAGTCTGATCTTTTTCTTCTATCTTCAGCCTGATAATGTCAATTCTGTAACATTTTTCTCGTCAATCTCGCCAACCCTCTGTCGACGAATAAGATGACCATACGCCCTCTGTTAACGCTGAGACTGGGACGGATTCAGAACCGGGCGGGGCCACTATCGGTACCACCAAAATACCATCACAAGCAAGCTCCGCTTTGTTTGTTGAACGAGAATGTGGCCCTAGACCTTTTCAACATTTGATCGAGCATTAACATGGTATTTTATGTGCCGGAAATAGCTCAGAATGCATCCACTGCAATCTAGAACCCCGTAGCTTCCGGGCCTAGGCAGACCCTGCATCGTCGCCTAATTGTGCTGTAATTGTTGGTCGGAGCAAATCAGAAATTGTTTCCGTCGCCCCTGCTGGGTCACTGACTTTGAAAGTTGTCCAAGAATGAAAAGGGAAGCGGGCGGGGTGTTTGTAGAAAAGTATTATCTCCGAAGTACCGTCTCCAATCCACCAATTGTGAAAAATATATTATACAGATTGTCGCCTTCAATCCACTGTTGCAGTCAAGTATAGTGTCCACCATTTTGTTTTACCATGCCTCTTTTACGGTTCTGTAGTTTTCGACAACATTGTTCACAGGTACATTAACTATTACTATAAGATTAGACGTTTACACTAATGACCGATTACCTCACATTTCTCGTTCAAGCAATGAACAAAGGTGGTCACATTGTGTAAGCATGATTCTTGTGTGCTTTTATTTCAGTGGGACTAAATTGTCTATAATAACCGAGAGGACAATGGAAGACTTATCAGTAAAATTCGAGTCTCTTGATCAAGGGACAGGATCATTGGTGCAAGATGATGGGATAACCTACCGGCATTCTGCAAATGTATCTATGGGAGATGGAGATGTAACAGTGAAAACAGAACCAACAGCCCAGTATGAGGATGGAGAACAACAAGGCGGTGTTGAGTATGATCCATGTGAACAAGTACCGGTAAGCCAAGAAAAATATTTGTCAATCGGATTAAAAAGCAGATCTACAAAAACCGCTCCCCGTCCCACTTATAGTTCATGTATATCTGGCATCAACATCCCCATTTCCAAGTTTTAAGAACGGACCAATCACCGATCTTTCTGTGATTTTCGGATGGATGTTTGAAATGTCAAGGTCTGGTCACAACTGTGTGGTACGTGAAGATGAGTTTTACATATACTACACACTTGTTGCCATATCGCTGCAAAGTGAGACGTCCAAACGTGTGGCCTCGATCTGGCGACGGCGAGGTCATTCAACAAAGAAGCCCGGTTCTTGGCCCAAATCTTTAATCAGCGACATGCAAGATATGGAGCGTTAGTTTTAGATCTGGTTTTAACAGCTTTTGGATATAGTTCTAACGGCTCATGGTGGAGTATGTTACAAGTTTATATTAAATTCACAGACTGTAATTAGGTATGCAGGCAGATTTTCATCCGCGCGCCAAAAGTTGGACGTATTATCCATCTGTCTGCCTGTCCGTCTGGCCGTCCCTCATGTCCGGTCTATATCTGGGACAGTTTTCCATGTACAGTTCCAATTTTTGGTAAGTGGATACCCCACGGGAAAACGATGTGTCGCATACCAAAATGAATGTCGAGGTCAGAGGTCAAAGGTCACTGGCCTAAAAAACAGGAAATCACTTAAATGGTTGTGTCCGGTCCATATCTGAGAATGTTTTCTATTCACAGTCACAGTATTTTGCGAATGATACACTAGGTCGAGATGGTGTGTCGTGTACCGAAATTGAGGTCGATGTCAGAGGTCGGAGGTCAATGCGGCCACGACATCATTGGTCATCAACAATTTTCGCTACAGTTCTAATTTTTGTTGAGTGAATTCTCTAGGGGGAGATGATGTTTTGCATAACAAATGTAGGTTAAGGTCAAAGGTCAGTGACTGAAAAATCAGAAAATAGTGGTTTCAATAGGGGGAAATGAATTGTGTCGCATTTAAAATTTTTTGTCAAGGTCAAGCGTCACTGTGACCCCGAGATCTTGAAATTGTTAAAAATCATGACTTTTTGTGTCCAGTTATACATTAAGGGGAGACGATGTGGGATGTACCAAAATTCAGGTAAAGGTTAAAGGTCAAGGTGACTGTGAGCCCAAAATCATTAAAAGTCAGTTTCATATTCCTGTCGAAGACGATGCCATGCCATGGTGAGTTCTGTCCATCTATCCCTCTGTTAACATTTGTTGTCACTGCGATATCTCTAGTTTCAAGGTATGAATTGGTACAAAAATTTGAGTGCACCTTACTCGCATGGCAAAGAGGAGTTATATTCGTTTTGAGATCAATCTTGCCAGTGGTCAAGGTTACAGTCCCCCAAAACTGAATCCAGATTATCCGACTATATGTGTTAGGTTGAAGTCGTTGTCTCCCCTACATGTATATGGCATTTGTCCTTTGGAGTTGTCTTCCGTGTTTGATGCATGTAAGAAAGAGCTACACTTAGTTAAACTGTTGTGAAATAAAGGTCATACAATTTAATTTACTAATTTAACTGGAAGAGGGTCCTTTATGAACTTTAGACCTGTTTATTAACTCAAGAACAAAAGTTCACTTCACCACTTTCTTCACATTGTTCTTCCTTCATGAAAAATGTTCTCACCTGAAAGGAATCTATTTGAAGGAAAACTACTATTTTCTTGTGTTTGACTATTGTCGATTTCAGTGTGGGATATGTGAGCTCTCAGCTCTTGTTCCAAGGTCACCTAGTAACCAACAGTTAAGCTCATTTTGGTTTATCATTCAATATAAGATGTGATATATATGTTACATTCTCAGGTCACAAAATCATAGACTTTTTTTTTCGCTTGCTAGCAACCAATTGGGATCAAGGCCATTAAACAACCTTGAAATTTGGACCAGTGTAATCTTCTTGAACATGTATTTAATAACTGGGCGTATTAAGTTGAAATCTGTTATTATAAAAATAAGGCTGATGTTTTTCTGTTTTTTTTTTTATTTTTTTATTTTTCAATTCAGCCCTTTGTCAAGAAGTGTTCTGGTGACGAGCAGACACGTGTGCATGATTTGCTCTCTGGCATTCCATTTCCTGTGACCATGTGCATGGTAAACTTGAAGACGAGAGAAAATACAAAACTGCCCAACGAATCTGTAACAGTTTGCAATCTAGAAATGGACATTAAAGGAAGAATGGCACCGGGAAGAGCTATTAATCCTGGCAAAAAAACGATTGAATGCCCACTCGGTTCATATAGCTGTTCACAGAAAAGAAACCTAGACAGACATGAAATGAGACATACTTACACGAAACCATATTTATGTATGTTCTGCTCATATAGATGGGGAAACAAAGAGAGCCTTGACAGACATGAAAGAACACATACAGGCGAAAAACCGTTTAAGTGCCCACTCTGTTCATACAGCTGTTCACAGAAATGCAGCCTAAAGGCACATGAAAGGACACATACTGGCGTAAAGCCATACAAGTGCTCCCTCTGTCCATATTGCTGTTCACAGAAAGGGAACCTAAAGGCACATGAAAGGATACATATTGGTGAAAAGCCATATATGTGCTCCCTCTGTCCATATAGCTGTTCACACAAAGGCAGCCTAAAGGCACATGAAATGAAACATAATGGCGAAAAGCCATACAAGTGCTCCCTCTGTCCATACAGCTGTGTGAATAAAGGGCACCTTAAGGAACATGAACGGACACATACTGGTGTAAAGCCCTACAAGTGCTCCTTCTGTCCACATAGCTGTTCACGGAAAGGCAGCATAAAGGTACATGAAATGACACATACTGGCGAAAATCCATACAAATGCTCCCTCTGTCCATATAGCTGTTCACAGAAAGGGAACCTAAAGGCACATGAAAGGATACATACTGGTGAAAAGCCATACAAGTGCTCCCTCTGTCCATATAGCTGTTCACACAAAGGCAGCCTAAAGGCACATGAAATGACACATACTGGCGAAAAGCCATACAAGTGCTCCCTCTGTCCATACAGCTGTGTGAATAAAGGGCACCTTAAGGAACATGAACGGACACATACTGGTGTAAAACTCTACAAGTGCTCCCTCTGTCCACATAGCTGTTCACAGAAAGGCAGCATAAAGGTACATGAAAGGACACATACTGGTGAAAAGCCATACAAGTGCTCCCTCTGCCCATATAGCTATTCACACAAAGGCAGCCTAAAGGCACATGAAATGACACATACTGGCGAAAAGCCATACAAGTGCTCCCTCTGTCCATACAGCTGTGCGGATAAAAGGCACCTTAAGGTACATGAACGGACACATACTGGTGTAAAGCCATACAAGTGCTCCCTCTGTCCACATAGCTCTTCACAGAAAGGGAACCTAAAGGCACATGAAAGGATACATACTGGTGAAAAGCCATAGCAATGTTCACTCTGTCCATTTAGCTGTTCCCACAAATGGAAAATAAAGGCACAACAAATGCTCCCATTGTCCATTTAGCTGTTCACGGAAAGGGAACCTTAAGGAGCATGAACGGACACCTACTGGGGGAAAAGCCATACAAATCCTCCCACTGTCCATATAGCTGTTCACAGAAAGGAAAACTAAAGGAACATGAAAGGACACCAACTGGTGAAAAGCCATCAATGTTCACTCTGTCCATTTAGCTGTTAAAACAAAAGAGATCTAAGGGACAATGAAATGACACATACGGGTGAAAAGCCATATAAATGTTCAATCTGGCCATATAGCTGTTCACATGAGGGGAACCTAAAGAAACATGAAACGACACATACTGGGGAAAAGCCATACAAGTGTTCGCTCTGTCCATATAGCTGTTCACAAAAAGAGAACCTGAAGGCTCATGAAAGGACACATTCTCGTGAAAAGCCATACAAGTGCTCCCGCTGTCTATATAGTTGTTCAAAGATCAGCAACCTACAGGAACATGAAATAACACATAATAGTTCATAGAAATAGTTACTCTGTCCATAAACCTTTGCATAGTCTTGTTTTTGCTTTTTCGCATACATTTTGGTAAGGATTGTTTAATCTGTTTGAAAAGGAACACCTTTAACGACTAATAAATGTTTTTCAAATATGTCATGACATCACAGTGAAATATTATTGTGGTTCAAAGTGTCACAAGTTCATAAAAAAATGCATACCGAATATAAGGTCAAAAACATAAGGGAAGCGCAATTGCCAATGTCCGACGACTGTTTCTCGTCATTTTAGACTGGGTGCAACGTCTTGTTTAACTGTGGCCGAGAGCCATGTGCGCGCCGCATTTTAACTTCCGTGTAATCAGAGTATATCTGACAGTGGGATGTCTACATGAGAATGACTTGTAGGTAATTATGCTAAAATTGTTCGTCTATTATGCTGTAAAGATCTCCTTATGATCAGTTGTTATACAGTTCATTCGATAATAAACCGTGCAAGTATTACGGAATTCACGTAGTTAATCTCTCATAAGCCGATTGATATGCAAATATGTTTTGGGGAAAAATATGGAAAGAGTCTTCTGGATTACGGTTAGCTCAGTGCTTTTGTGACATGAATTATCAATGCCTATACTCCTAAGTAATTAACACAACAACCAAATTTGTGTATAAATGATGAATGGAACTTAATGGAATCGGAACTAAATATGACCATGACCTGTGACAATACAAATGGGGAGATCAATTCTTAGCTAATTTCTTAGCTACACGGAGATATGTATATGTATATATATATATATAACTGCCTTTATGTATTATATAATGTTAAAAAATTATAACGAACTCAACTGGTTTGATTTTCAGCTAACTGTATATATATACACTAAGCATTCATGTGTGTGTAGGAGGTTATGTTTTAAGGAATTGTACGGTAATATATTTAGTAACAGCCATGGGAAAAATCTATGGTGGTTATATATATTTTTTAAATATTTGTTGTAATTAAAGCGAGAATTTGGATTGGCCTATACGATGTTTTGTAAAACTTATTTTTTCTGGACTCCAAAACGGATTTGTCAGACGCAATGTATTCCGATGACCTATTGTTATATCATTAAAGGATCAAGATGAACTAATGCTTGCGTATCTGTTCATTTAAGACATGTATACTTAAATGTAAAATATTTAATCTCTCCACCAAATTTGCGTATATCATGCCTGTATGTGCTCACCACCAAGACAGGCCGGAAATTCCATTCCAAAAACAGTAGACACCTCTCCAAGAATTTAATATCGGTCGATACAGGGATTGGGATATATATTGATATAAGTTATTCAATCAGCGTCTGCGCTCATCTGGATCTGCTTCGAAGAGTCTGCTATATTGCTTCTACATGTAGTAGGTCTAAACTAACTTTTCTTCGCTAACCCATTCAAGGCTCGACAGGTTTGCCTGGGCCTGTTTGCAACGATGTGTGAGTTGGTGACCAATTGAAATGAATGAATCATCAACTGGCTGATTGGTTAGACCATATCCTAGTCAGTACTGATTGGTGGACAGCTAAAAATATCCACCAATCAGAGCACGACTCTCGTTTTGATAAACATATTCACCAACCAGAGCACAGCTCTTGTATTGTCTAAAAATAGTCACCAATTATATTTGGGTATTCCCACCTTCTAAAAATATCCACCAGTCAGAGAACAGCTCTTATGTTGTCTAAATGTTGGTTATTTCCACCTAAAAATATTCACTAATCGAAGCACGGCTCGAATACCCATCAGTCAACGATCAGCTTATTGTTAGCCATTCACCACCGTATACTATATAAGCGACTACCCATCGTGTCATTGTTGATTCAACATGGATTACTCTAAAATCAACTCCTTTACGGACGTGAATGCCTTGAACACATGGGCGGCAGAGCGGGGCGCCTATAACGATGTTGCTGTCAATTTACGTCGAATACAACTACTCATGATCACCGATACCATCTGTCGCTCAATTGTTCAAGGCATTCACATCTGTAAAGGAGTCGATTTTAGAGTAATCCATGTTGAATCAATAATTACTTTTTTGTTTGAAATTGTAGTTTAAGGGCCGCTTCCCATACGGATTTCGCGGCCCACCAACTCAATGTTTTATTTGAATTTCGCGGTACATTATTTTGTTTATTGAATTTCTTTTCCAGCGCTAAACGTATAAATAAATAAATAATAAATAACAATGAAAGATTAGTATGAGATATAAATGGAAGTAAATAAGAATCGCTATATGTACAAGTTCGTAAGTCCCTTTTTGGTTTTTGGTTGAAGTTATACTGGTAAATATGAGTTCACTGTAATCGCGTGTATGATTCCTTTGTCTTGGTACCCCTTTGAATGCACAAAGCCGTCCAGAAAAAACTGGGAGAACCATGGGCGTTTTCATGATTTTTCGGATCGACTTCACTAACAACACCCTTGGGAACAGGGTGGGTTCTTCCAGAAATCTGTGCCTGTAACAATTGCTTGGAGTGTGTATTGGGGTACAGGACGGCAGGTCTACGTCCTGTATTACGTGAAAGTCAAAGGACCATATTCTGTGTTAAGGCGTCAGTTCGGTGTCATCTATGGGGTAGCGTGTCAGTGTGGTTTAGGATGTGATGTTCTGGTTCCGAAGGTTTCTTGTTGTGCGGCGATGGTGGTATTCTTGTGATCGTCATCCGTCTTCTGTTTTTAGTCTTGTCCAGCCTGTCTTTGGTCTTCGGTGTGCCGTGAGGTGCTGTTTAATAATCTTTGTCGTCGTCAGTGTTCTGTTTGTTGTCTGTTTGCTGAGGACCTTCATCGTGTTCATCTCCATTTTTTCATCATGGATTTTCCTGAAAGATATAATAAGATATTCTGTAGCCTTTGTTTTCTTTGTCAGATATAAAGATACTAGGCAGTAATGTGTTCTGAGCGGAATTGCATGAGTTGTTTTATTCTGTGCCTTACATCCCTATTAGTATTAGAGATTAGTTAGAGAGCAGACATATATATCTATATATATATACTCTCTGCAGAATTAAGCAGTGATTCTGGGGAAAACAAAGAATATGGTGGGTTTGGCTGTTTTAAGGAACTGACTGGTGGTTTCCATTCCCTTATTCTCGTTGGGTTTAGTTTTGGTATTATTTCCGTATACATTATCGTTTGATGGCCATAAAGTATTTGAAGGACAGTGAGATTTACGGCCCTCAGTATCAAGGTAACTCCGCCATCACCATTTCCTGTATTTTATGCCGAATACTGCTCGCCATCTGCGTTTTGGCCGTGCTATTGTTGCAATGCATTCAATTAGATTTGGCCATCGTTTGTTTTGTATGACAATGGAACAGACGGCCCTCAGTATCAAGGTAACTCCGTTGTTGCCATGTCTATTTTATTTCTAAATGTGCCGGTGGCATTTTGGCCAAAGATATATATGGCCATAATGTTTTGTATGGCTATGGTGTACACGGCCCTCAGTATCAAGGTAACTCCGCTACAACCATACCCTCAGTTTACGTCGAAAGAATTATTTGGCCTCTATCACATTGTGGCATAGTAATTGGTGCACCACTAAAAAAAGAAGAAGAAAAAGATTGAGTGCGCATCCACAGGGAAGTGTTATATAATGGAATAATAGCCAGCAGTTTTAATGAAATTTATTAAGGACTTGAATACCTGATTTCTAATGGAAAGCTTAGGGTTTAATATCTCTGGTATTGTTAAGGGAGTGTTGCATTTTTTAAATTCACGTTGTAAATTCACGTTGTTGGTTGTGGATTGGGCATTGAAGTAGCACGTGTTCTATTGTTTCTTCTACATTGTTCCATGCGGTACAGAGTGGTGAGGTGTTTTTCAGAAGCATGGACAGATGTGATTTAAGTCCGGTTTTGCCTAGGCTTAATCTGGTGATTATGCGGTCATCACGTTTATTGTCTAACTGGAATCCCTGAGCTTGTCTTTTCTCTCCATCAAGGATCTTATGTAACCACCGTCCACGTTCTTCTTCATTCCATTCCTTTTGCCACTTGCTATCTATTTTGCGTCTAATGATAGTGTTGAGTTCTTTATATCCTAATCCTATTGGCACATCGTGTGTAGTTTTAGCAAGACTGTCTTTGTCAATTTTGTCGGCAGCTTCGTTACCTCTGATGTTGACATGCGCGGGGACCCATGCTAAAATGGCGTCTATACCCTCGTTGTGTATTTGTGTACATATACATTCTATTTTGTGTATGAGATCAGGTCTACTCTCAGATATAGAATTTTTGATGGATGTGAGTCCACTAAGGGAATCACTGAGTATCACCGCACGGATTGGTTTGTGCTCGATGATTCATTCGAGAGCCTTAATTATAGCAATCAGTTCACTAGTGTATACAGACATATTGTCCGGAAGTTTGAAACCATTTTGTATGTTGAGCTCAGCTATAACAAAAGCTGATCCTGTGTTATTACTTGTGTTTTTCGATCCGTCTGTATAGATTTTTAGGTAATTTTTTCAGTTTTGGTTGATATATTCAAGGGTGGTGGCTCTTATAAAGTCTGGGTTGTCCTTCTTTGTGAGGTAGTCGTGAATACTTGTGTCCACGTTGGGCGACTCTAATTCCCAGGGTGGTCTAGTGATTTTGTCTGTGTCGCAGATGTGTGCGATGGGTATTTCGTGCTCTTGGAATAGGTTATTTACGGTGTAGCCGAGGGGGGGCGGAGTCTTTTTCCCACTTTTTCTTTAAATATTCATATTCACTTTTATCTTCAAAAATTTTGTGGCATGGGTGGTTATCGCCCTTAGCTCTAGTTTTTCCTGCATATTTCAGGGACAGTTCCTCTCGTCTTAAATGTAAGGGTTTCTCATTGGTTTCTATTTGAAGACTACATAAGGCGGTTCCCTTGAAGGCTCCAGTAGCTATTTTTAGAGCAGAATATTGGATGCTGTCTATTCTTTTTAGTTGTGTCTAAAATGCTGATTGGTAGGCGATGGACCCATAATCTATTTTTGACCTGATTACGGTTTGGTATAATTTTATCAGACTATTTTTACTCGCTCCCCAGTTTGTCCCAGACACACACCTCATGAGGTTCAGGTCTTTATTGCACCGGAGGACTAGTTGGTCGATGTGGTCTTTCCATGTGAGTTTTCTGGCAAACATCATACCTAGGTATTTAACACTATTTCTGAATTCAATTTTCTGACCTCCTAGTGTTAGTTTAACGTCAATGGGTTTATTGTTTGAAAATATTATGCCCGTAGTTTTTTGGGTGGAAAATTTGAAGCCCCATTTATCCGCCCAGCCGCTAATTGTATCTAGTGTATTTTGCATTATACCTGTCAATTTTTTTATGGAACGTGCGGTTTTCCAGAGGGCAGAATCGTCAGCAAATAGAGACTGTTCTGCTTCCGGATGTTTCGTGTCAATTTCATTGGCTAGGCCATTGATGAGGATGTTAAAAAGGGTGGGGCTTATGATCGTGGTCGGTGGATAAGGTATTTCCTATGCGAACTTTAAAATTTCTATTGTTTAGGAAGTTTTTTATCCAATGTCGCATTCTTCCCTTAATTCCAAGTTTGTTTAATTGAATAATTATGTCTAGGAAGATACCTAGTGTGTACTGATGTTTGGCGTTCCCCTTTTTTATTGAGTGTTGTAATCTGGCTATATGGTCTAACGTACTTCTGTTCTTACGAAAGCCGCTTTGAGTTTTGTTTAATAAGTTGTTGTTTTCTATATGAAGTTCCAGTCTACTCTTTACCATGGTTTCCATTATTTTGCATAGATTTGAAGTGAGAGAAATTGGGCGGTAAGAGTTGCTGTCGGATGGATCTTTACCTGGTGTTGGGATTGGGATAACGATGGATGTTTTCCACTTGCTTGGAAGTTGTTTGGTCTGCCAGCTGACATTAATTAGTTTCAAAATTAGCTTCTGTGTTTTATTAGGTAGGTGTTTAAGGATCGTGTATCCTAGTTTGTCTTCACCAGGTGAGTTCTCTTTTTTACAGTGTATAGCTTTGCGGTATTCATTAATGTTGAAGTCTGCATTGAGATAGTTTTCTAAATGATCGTCCAAATCGTTTTCTATCGTTGTCTCTTCCTTAATTTTTCGGAATTCTGGTTTCAGGTTCCCATCGCTACTGTTCGAAGCGAAAGATTCGGCGAGGTGTTCGGCCTTTTCTTTGTTCGTTTTTTTTGTTTTGTTCAGTACAGGGACTGTGTTTGTTAGCTTTCCTTGTACATTTTTTATTTTGTTCCATACTTCTTTTGAATTGGTTTTGGTATCTATAGTGTTGCAAAAGTCTTCCCAACATTTTGATTTAGCTTCTTTGACACTTTTTTCGGCTATAATTTTGAGTTCCTTGTAGTTCGTGTGATCACTTTGGAGCCTACTTTTTTTTGAATTTTCTAAGTGCCTTCTTTTTGGCCGCAATATTCTTTGCACACTCTGGGTTCCACCAGGGAACCGAGTTTTTGTTGTGGCGCTGTTGTGATATCGGAATATATTTGTGTGCTATGGTAAGTAGTGAATTTGTAAAATAGGTTAACCAGAAGACTTTTCTGTGAAGTCATGTGACGCAGTCAGTATGTCGGCACCTCTTCCCACTTCCCTTATATGTGTTGTAATTTTTTCCTGTATATGGCGAGATTCTGCTGGTGGACGTTTCGTCCCCGAGGCCCGCCCCCTGTACAGACCTTTTGGTCTTTGATATATGTTGACACTTGTGGGAAGTTGATGCTGGGTCGACATCGGGCATTACAGACTAGTCTTTTGTGTTAAATGCCGTCATTTACATCTGACGACGATACAGCTCACCAATCTCCAATGTACGAGTTGTCACAGTGAAACAGCTCACCAATTACCAGTAAACGAGTTGTCAGAGCATTTCCATCATAGCTCTCTAGATTTGTATCTAATACCGCTTATGCCGGAGCTAGGGGCCGTGTGGTCATATCATCCAAGTTGCCACATGAACAGGTACAATAAAAGCGTACCTGAGGTACAACACATATCACGGATCGTTAGATTCTTGGTATGTGCTTTAAAATAGGTTAACCAGAAGACTTTTCTGTGAAGTCATGTGACGCAGTCAGTATGTCGGCACCTCTTCCCACTTCCCTTATATGTGTTGTAATTCATTGAACATCTCTGATTCGGAATTGAATATCTCGTCATGATTTAGGCTTTGACAGTCTTTCTGGAAGCTTTTCCAGTCGGCTTTGGAGTACTGGAATTTTGGAGGGACGTCTGTCCTTTCAGAGTCCGGTTTAATACTAATTTTCGTCAGGATGGCGAAGTGATCGCTGTCAAGCGTGTCAGGAATCTCTTCCCATTCGGATTTAACAGCTAGATCAGGGGAGACAATAGTTAAACCTATTGTGGATAGTTTACCGGTGTTCATGTCTATTCGCGTCCTGTGGCCATTATTTAAATAGCATAGGTTATTTTGGTCAAGCCATTTTTCCCCTACTTGGCCTTTATCGTCTGCCTTGATGCAATTGTCGTCTCAAATGGGGTTATGACTGTTGTAATCACCACATATGATAATAGGGGAGTTAAATTTCTTGGTGATGTTGTCCAGTTCTTTTGGGGAGATGTTCTTTAGACTTCCTGGGGCATATAAATTAATGATGTTAGTAGGTTTGTTATTGAAGAAGACCTGAATAGCGTGCCATTCGAGATCGTCACTGGTAGGACTTTTATCTAGTTCGATGGGAATCAGATCCTCTTTTATTAATATCAGGTTTCCCCCTAGTGCACCTGTAAGTCTGTCTGATCTATAAGATTTATATCCATTTATTGTAAATTTATTTTTTCCTGGCTTTAGAAATGTTTCCTGAACACAAATTATATCTGGGCTGATTTCATTTACTAAGACTTTAAGATTGTCCCCGTTTTTCCCGATGCTTCGGGCATTCCATTGGAGTATTGATAATTGATTTTCATTGAATTTTGTATTAGTGATATCCCTAATTTGGAGACTGATGCATTCGCAAGTGGATTATCTTATGTTGTTATGTTGAGGGCCGGGATAGACTTTTCTTTGGGTGTGGATGTTTTCTTATCGTATTTCGAATTTTTCCCCCAGTTAATGATTTCATCGGAGCAGAACTCCCAATTAAGGAAGTCCCGCGCAATTTTCACTATCATGTCGGTCTTATTAAGCTTGGGTTGCAGGGGGTTAATAACTGAGTTCAACACAATGTTGATAAAGCCCAGCAGGTGTAGCTTGGTTAGGTTCTTTGTCTCTGTTTCTTGTTCATTGTTTTCAGTCTCCATTGTATCACCTGAGTTTGTGTTCACGGCTGTGACTATTGTCTCAGTTGCCTTTGCTTTGTGTAGAGCGGCGGTCATTTGTATACTGATCTTTCTATTCATTCTGCTTTCTTTTACAGTTTCTGCGGAAGAAATCCCTTTGTCTGCTTTAGTGAATTTAACTATTTTTGCCTCTTTGAAAGCTGTACAACCCTTGTAGGCCGCTGAATGGTTGCCTTTGCAATTTACACATTTTACTTTTGTTTCTGTACATTCTTCGTAATTATGATTTCCAGAGCATTTCGCACATACAACTTCGGTTTTACAAAACTTAGCTATATGACCACCATATTTCTGACATTTATGGCATCGTTTTGGTGTGTCATAAAAAGGTTAATCTATAATGTTCTGAAACCATAGCCGGATAGTTTCCGGTAATTTTGATCTTTTGAATACTGGCATAATGCTTGTCGTTTCCTGTTTGTTCTTCTGCATTCTTTTGGCATATACGACGTTTTGTTTTTAGAGAGTGGGGAGAATGTCTTCTAGTTTAGTACTGAGGTCAATTCCATAAATTACTCCTTTGCATTGCTCTCTACGCTGTATGAATTGTTTGACTGAGACAGGTTTATCTGCTAGCAGGTCTAAACGTAGTAATTTCTCGTACTGAGTTTGTGATTTGCAGTGGACTTTCAGATCACCACCCGGTAGTTCAAAGATTTGATTTACGTCACCAGCGCATTTTTTAAGATCGTTTGCTACCTTGGCCTTTGGGAATTTACATGCTCTCAGCTGAGTTAAACTATGAATGATGGCGATAAAATTTGCAAGACTCCTTGGAGATTTGGGCCTGGGTGCGTGTTTTTTGACAGGTGGGGTTTGGTCAGTGTTGATTCCTGGGAGTTTCCTTTTAGGCGTTTTCACGGTGGATTCGGAGGATTGGGGGCTTCCATTGTTTGGTTTGTTTTGGTTTAGATCAGGATTAGTTGTTATTTGGTAAGGGGTGAATTTGGTGGTATAAAATATTAGTGTACGTGCAAAAAATCGGATTCAAAACTTAGCTATGGCTGGCTGGTCTTTCCCACTGTTGTTGTAGTGTAGGTAATCCTGTAATGTCCGGGGAACTAAGATCGCAGTGGACCACAAAGGCTTGGAAAGCTTGGCTGGTTTGACAGAACACAAAAGCACGTCCGTTCACTCTAAGCGCTTAACTGAACTGACACTTTGACACATTAATTTAAAGAATAACACCCTTCTCTATATGGAGATCGCGCGGACCGCAGTGAGAGCACCACAGACAGATGTTCTAATCTTTACTATGTGTGTTACTAGGCCGGGCCCCTGCACACCCAACAAACATAATGAGCACAACTAAAAGAAAAAATACGAAGACAGACCTGAGGAACCTTAGTGCAGGTTTATCGGCCGAGTCTCTAATAGTTCGAAATGCACTAAGACCTTTTTCAATCCAAATGACAGATATATTTCTGACAGCAAAGCAAGGCCACGACATCAAACCTTGCAATATTGCGCTTGATGATTGTTTAGCACCGAATTCTACATGTAATAATTTCAAAATTTCTAAGTGTGGACACCGTGGATGTCTCACGTGTCCACTTTTTAATACTTCAGCATCATTTAGTTCCGCGTTAACTGGTAACTCATATTCTGTTAACTCGTATGTTGATCTTAGTTGTTCTACTACAAACTGTATTTACTTAGTTTCCTGTAAGAAGTGTGGTCAACAGTATGTTGAGAAGACCACCCAAAGACTCCATCTTAGGGTGAACGGTCACAGAAAATCCGTTAGGAAAAAGCAATTGCTTATAGGTAGGCATTTTTCTGGACCCGACCATGGTTGGGATAACTTTAGTATTCAGATCATAGACGTCGTCTATCCATCTACTAAGGATTCCCCCTTTGGATTTGAGAGAAAAATCCGAGAGCGGGAATTATTTTGGATGCTAGAACTTGGGTCGGTGTTTCCGTTTGGTTTAAATGATAATGTCAGTGGGTTCGGCAATGCTACAAACCGCCGTTCAAATATATCCAACATTACCCAACTATTTAAACCCCATCAACGGAGACAACGCAGCCATGGTTGGCGAAAGTTTAATAGTTCGATGATTCACGATCATATCACTTTAAATTACTTAGTGGGTTTAACTAACGCACCCAATAGTATACATAGCTTACGTACAGTTCTGTACGCGTTACCTCTGAGAGCTTTAAATCAAATAGCCAGAGATATACAGCAATCTGCGTCTTCAGGAAATATAATACCATCAAAAATCAGCAAAGTAAGTCAAGATATAGCGTATTTTCGGTTGTATCGTCCTGTGAACATAATCGAAACATCTCAAGATCGGCTTTTCTTGAAACTCGACTACTTAGATAAAGGACTGGACATCATTAATTTACCTCGAATCCTGAATGATCCAGAGGTACGCAACGCTGTACCAAACTATTTCAAGTTCACAGAACCTCCTTGCATTTCATATAAGTATACTAATTCTATAGCCACCAAAATATTCAATTACTCCAATGCTGTCAAGGAGTTTGACTGGAACTTATACACGTCAGGAGGCTATAGTTGTGATTGTGAATTGTCGAACTTTATCTATACACCATGCAAACATATTGTGACTGGTGACCTTGATGTGGTGAGTGATAAGGATCTGAAATTACTCCTGATGAAAGGACCTAAATATAGAGAGCCAAGAAGAATAAATCTGAAGGCGGACCAGAAGATAGTCCTGACTGCATTAGAACAGTACGTTATTGATTGGTCTAAGCGAGAAAAAGTTGAACCTACAGTACTCGCTGATTGGCTGGACCTCACCAAGAGCAAGGTCGTTGAAACAATCCGCCATATTGACAGAAGTACTCTTCCCCAAGCAAAACAAGTACTGAGAAACCTCAGTTCGCAAGAAGTTCTAGCAAATCTCCAGAGTAAATTCGTCATAGTCCCAGCAGACAAAGCTCCGAATAATATAATATTCATATGTAAATATTACTATTACCAGGTGCTGGTTAAAGAATTGAGTGTAGACATATCTTCATCAAATACGTCTACTTACTCCCAAACTGCATTTACTCTGGAAGATTTATTTAACAATCACAAAAAGTTTCTCAGGGAAAGAGGTATTTGTCTTCCAACCAATCATAGCGACATACCAAAAATATACTGGACTCCCAAAATGCATAAATCACCATACAAAGCTAGATGCATAGCTGGTTCTAGAAGCTGCACCACCAAGCTTCTTTCAACCCTATTGACGAGGGCCCTTCAGGAGGTAAAAGCATTTTGGGAAAGGTATTGCGCCACTATTTCCAAGAACTCTGGCGTTGAATGTATGTGGATATTGAAAAACTCAAAATGTCTTACGGAAGAACTTGATGCTAAAGGTCACATACCGTACAGACATGTGTCCACATGGGATTTCTCGACTCTCTATACTACAATCCCTCATCAGGACCTTATTGACCGTCTAAGTTCATTAATAGTATCTGTGTTCAGGAAAACTGATCGTAGATATATTAATGTCGGAAGCCATAAAGCATTCTTTAGCTTTACTACATACAAGAGATATCATTCATGGGATGTTTCTTTGTTTATCGAGTTGCTTGAATTTCTCATTAAAAATATCTATGTGAAATTTGGCAACACAATATATCAGCAGCATATAGGCATTCCAATGGGTACTAATTGTGCACCCCTGTTGGCTGACCTGTATCTGTTCTCTTATGAATATGACTATATACAGGCGCTTTCAAAAACCGATCCATTCAAAGCCCGTTCCTTCTCATTCACCAAACGCTATATAGACGATCTTCTCGCTGTGGATAATCGCTATATAAATGACGCAGTGAAGGATATATATCCACCTTCACTGAATTTGAAGGAAACTACAGATAGCCCTACAGGTACATCATATTTAGATCTATATCTCTATAAAAATGAAGCGGGCATTCTCGTCGACTTTACGACAAAAGAGATGATTACAATTCGACATCGTAAACTATCCCTTTCTGGACAGTAATATTCCAGTGGGACCTGCATATGGCGTATACATATCTCGCCTAGTAGCATTTGCTAGATCCTGTGTTAATTGTGACGATTTCAATCAACGTCACAAAGCATTGTTGCAGAAACTTATAAAACAGGGCTATTCCTCCAAGCGCCTCCACTCAAAGTTTCTCAAATTTGGCGATACATATCGCATGCTGATAGCAAAATACGAACGTAGTGTGCAAGATCTATGGCGCTACGTTTCGTAACATGTGTCTAATTCCGCTTAACCCAGGGCTAGGGGCCGTATGAGCCCATGTACTTCAAGATCCTCATGGTACTCATATGAACAGTCACAATCAAAGCGTGACTGAGGTACATCATTTTAGATGACGACTCTATAACGAATATTATGGATTAAGAATACTGATCAGCGATACGGATTTGATATTTTGGAACATCATGATGTCTTGCCGGCATCATTGAAAACTGTTGACCGCTTCTCTCTTATAGGAAAGAAGCCTATGTTTATGTATACTTTTGTCTCTTTGAATTTGGTGCTAATACTGTTATATGGAAATGGAATAGGTCTTTGGATTATGGACGCGGATATTCTCTAATGGACGACGGCTGGATTATGAATGACGGACTAGACGCTTGTAATTTTGCTTATATCCATGTAGTAAATACATGCTTTTCTATTAAATATTAAGTAATAAAGTTTTTTTTACCCTTCAAACCTTCCAAGTATAATTTTCATAAGTATATTATATTTAGTTTCAAAGTCAATACAATGTATTTTATTTCAGTTTCAACGAAATGGTAACATCATGCATTAATCTATATTTTATAAAAATGTATGGAGCAACATTGACAATTTGACCACCAACAACCCGCTCATAAGAAGGACATATGTTACGAATGACCATGTAAATAGCAGTTTGATCAGTGGTTCCTGTTTTCTAAACCAGGTCGCATACCCATTCGGGTGTTGCTACAGAGAAATCATTAAGCCAGAGTCAAGTCAATATATTTACAGTGAGAATAGATATTCAGCAGTTTGAGCTATGATTGTGGTTTGAACATGTCGGGTATATGGACAATTAACTACACATTATACACGCTGGGCTGCATATATCTTCATACTGAGAATGTTAATCACATCTTTCAGTGATGAACGTTTCACCTGAATCATAAATAAAGACTTCGACGTAGTAACTTTTTATGGATAAAATATTATTAAAGATGGTGTATCACCAGGGACTAAATGTTGTAAAGACGGACATGCAATTGTAGGAATATAAAGTCCGTATTTCCCAGCTATAGGCGTGGGCGTAAATTGGCAATAATGGTCTACAATGATGTGGAAGTGCGTGGACAAGTCTCGACTTGTCGAGAACACATTGGCAGAGGTTGCGTACCCTTAGCATCTCAGCCGCGCCTTTATTGCAGGTTTTCATGTGGAAACTATGAAGTATCCACATGGCCCCTGGCACTGGCTTAAGCTGAGTCAATCTAATGGACTTACTTGTATTATTTATCGAAGAAATAATTGATTATTTCCTGTGTACAGGAGGTGGAGAGGCTAAATTTTCACACTCGCATCGTGCTTTTTGACGAAATTCATGCGGGCCGCCATTTTAGCATGGTTTAAACCCACTGCGCGTTGGCCTTGGGCAGAATGTTTTCTTGCGGTTTCGCGGGCGTCCGGTTTCGCGGTAGTCCCCCTGGATTAGTCCCTAAATTTCATCAAAATCTCCTAATGCACGTCCATTGTCAAAAGTCAAGGTTCTCATGTCAACGGTTCTCGATGAAAGGCATTGCTGGCCATGCCTGCCACAATTCGTCATTTTATGCCATGGTATAAAATATTTATAGGATGCCTGGCTGTAAATATTTTGTACCATGATATAAAATGCCAAGCCTGCCATAATTCGTATTTACAGAATGCCTGTTGTCACGGTGTTGTTGTTGTTACACTGTGTCGTTGTTGTTGCGCCATACTGTTTTTCTGTGTGCCATGGATATTTCTAGAAATCGTGACCTAGTCAGTTACAAATAAATATATTGTCATAGCATTGTAATATCTATCGAAGTTTCTGGAGTAATAGTTGACTTGAGTTTGATTGGTTTGTGAGTCCGATGGAAATTTTCAGACTTGTGTCTAGGTTTGTTCACTGCGTAATTACGGTCGTTGTCTAGGAAACGGAAGTTTCCAGAGCTGCTTGATAGACTATAAATATTGTGACTTTCGGTGATCGGGGAGAGATTTTCAAACTGGAATTTGGGTGCATTAGAGTCATACCTTTGATACGGATTACTGGACTGGTTTCCTGTGAACGGACTTTGGCTGGCTTTGGTTAGACATCTTCCCACAAGCGACAGATATTGCATGGATATACCGCGTGATCTCAGAGCAGTGTTAAATACGGATTTGGATCACGGACTTGGAAGTTGGATGTGCACGTCAGCACAGACGTTTAAGGATACACTGGTATAGGCATTGAACAGTAAGACTGTACCAAGAATATTAGTTTGTTGTATTAGCCTTACTTATTTTGTATTTGATTTTAGTGTTGTTAATAAATATTTTTGATCATTGATCCTTGACTTCACAAACGTTTTCTGTTGCGTTTTTGCTGGAATTATATATAACGTAACAGAATTGGGGGCCTGTCCGGGAGAGTTTTGTTTACATGATACATTGTTTAGATTTGTGAAGTCAGGGAGTAGTATATTGACAACATGTCTTTTGAACCAGCAGAGTTTGCTTTAAATCCTAGTCAGGAGCAATTTAATGAGCTACGTAAAGAGGATTTGTTTGGGCTGTGTAAATTCTTGGAAATTAATTTTAAAACATCTCGGAAAAAGCAAGAAATTAAGAAACTCATTATTAAACATTTTGTTAGTAAGCAACTTTGGGAAGAGAGTGATTTAGATTTAACTGAGAAAACCGCTGATGATTTGGAAATAAGGAAATTAGAATTGCAACATCAGATGGAATTAAAGAAATTAGAATTAGAGAGAGAAAGATTAGAAAAAAGAGGAAAGAGAGAAAGAAAGAGCATCAGAGTTAGAGAGAGAAAAGTTAGAAAGAGAGAAGGAAGAAAGAGAATTTCAGTTACAAAGAGAAGAGAAAGAAAGACAATTTCAATTAGAATTAAAGAATATGGAATTGCACTCGCAAACAATTCCTGCACATGTACCTGTACAATCACAATCAAGTTTTGATGCCGCTCGTCAAATTCGTCTTGTCCCACCATTTCAGGAAAAAGAAGTTGATAAATATTTTCTGCATTTTGAGAAAATTGATGAAAATTTAAACTGGCCAAAAGAAAATTGGAGTTTACTTCTTCAAAGTGTTTTGATTGGAAAGGCGAGGGACATTTACACTCAATTGACGGTGGAGCAAGCATCAAATTATGATTTAGTGAAAGATTTAATACTTAAGGGTTATGAATTGGTTCCTGAAGCCTATAGACAAAAGTTTCGTAGTTGTCAAAAAGAAAACTCACAGACTCATGTTGAATTCGCTCGTTCAAAAGAACAATTATTTGATAGATGGTGTGCTTCGGTTAAAATTGATAACCAATTTGAAAACCTTAGACAGCTTATGCTGGTAGAGGAATTTAAAAGGTGTATCCATGGTGATATTAGAACATTTCTTGATGAAAAGAATGCCAACAATTTGGATCAAGCAACTAGATTTGCTGATGAATATGCTCTGACACACAAATTATCATTTGTCAATGTTGTTAAGCCAGGTTCATTCCAGTCTAATATCTCCAGTAATAAATCCAGTTCTTTCTCCAGTCCTAAAACATTCAACCCTAGTTACAAAGGTCAAAGGTCGATCATAAAATCTCAATCACCCACTTTTAACTCTCAATATAAACCTCCCGTATGCAGCTACTGCAAAAAAGAAGGTCATTTATTGGCTCAATGTTTTAAATTGAAAAGAAGACAAGATCAGGCTTTTCAAAAGCCTAGTGGTTTTCTCACGTCGAGATTTGTACCCAAGCAGGTTAGTGATGTGCATAGTGCACATGTTGTTCAGATGAACAGGGACACTGTTCGTGTTAATTCTATCAAGGATAAGGTTGACAGTTTTTCAAAGCCTGTTATGGAGATTTTTGAACCATTCATTCACAATGGTTTTGTGTCACTTTCAAGTGATTTTTCTAGCGCTACTCCGGTGAAGATTTTACGAGACACGGGTGCGTTCCAGTCTCTTTTGTTGGCAAATATTCTGCCGTTTTCTGATTCTTCATCTGCAGGCAGTAATGTCCTGATTAAAGGGGTAGATTCTGACAATTATACACCCGTTCCACTCCATAACGTTTTTCTGTCTTCCGACTTGATTTCTGGACCTGTTACTGTGGGTATTAAAGGCAGTTTACCTTTTGAGGGTGTTCATTTACTTCTTGGTAATGATATTGCGGGAGATAAAGTCGGGATTAACCCGATTGTAACTGACTGGATCAGATCAAGGATCCAGTTGAAGAGGAAATTCAATGTTTATATCCTGCTTGTGCAGTTACTCGAGCCATGAGTAAATTGACCAAGGAGACTGAAAAGTCATTTAAAGATGACGTCATCGACGACGTTTGTTTGGCTGACACTTTTTAATGTTTTTTAATGATGAGGCTGATAAGCCACATTTTGATAGTAAATTGGAATGTTCTAATGACAAAATTTCAAAATCACAGCTGGTCAATGAACAGCATAGTGACAAGGACATTTCCAAGTTATTTGACAGGGCAGTAGATGAGTGTGATGTAACTCAGGAGCCTGTGTGTTACTTTTGTAAGAATGGTGTTCTTATGCGCAAATGGAGACCGCCAGATGCGTCACCTGATGATGAGTGGGCAGTTAAGTATCAGATTGTGGTACCAAATTCATATGGTTTAGATATTCTCAGACTAGCCCATGAAACACCTCTTGCAGGCCATTTAGGTGTTAACAAAACATATTACAAAATTCTTAATCATTTTTATTGGCCAAATTTGAAGAAAGATATTATAGAATTTTGTAAGTCATGTCACACATGTCAAATGGTAGGAAAACCAAACCAAACAATACCGAAGGCTCCCCTACAACCAATTCCTGCATTTAAGGAAGCTTTTAGTACGGTAATTCTGGATTGTGTTGGTCCACTACCAAAAACAAAGTCAGGCAATCAATATATGTTAACAATCATGTGTGCTTCAACCAGGTTCCCTGAGGCTATTCCTTTACGGAATATTAAGGCAAAAACTATTGTTAAGGCCTTAGTTAAGTTTTTCACACTTGTTGGCCTACCCCAGTCCGTTCAGTTTCATGTCAGGAATTTTTCAGCAAGTCATGTATGAATTGGGTATAAAGCAGTACAAGTCATCTGCATATCACCCAGAAAGCCAAGGTGCTTTAGAAAGATTTCATCAGACATTAAAGAACATGATTAGGACTTACTGTTTTGATACTGAGAAAGACTGGGATGAAGGCATACATTTGTTACTGTTTGCTGTTAGAGAGTCTGTTCAGGAGTCTTTGGGCTTCAGTCCGTTTGAATTAGTATTTGGCCATACAGTTAGAGGACCACTTAAACTGTTAAAAGAAAAGTTCCTAGACAGTGATCTGGACTCATGTAGTCTCTTACAATATGTGTCGGATTTTCGCACCAGGTTGACTAAAGCACGTGATTTGGCCATGTCAAATTTAAAGTCATCACAAAAAAAGTATGAAAACAACCTATGATAAACATGCTGTTAAACGAAGTTTCAAACCTGGTGAGAAGGTACTGGCTTTGCTACCTATTCCTGGTAGTCCACTTAAGGCTAGATATTATGGTCCTTATGTCATTGAAAAGAAATTAAGTGACCTCAGTTATGTAATTCAGACTCCTGACAGGCGTAAACACAATCAGTTGTGTCATGTAAATATGTTGAAGTTATACATTGACAGAGATAGCACTAACAGTACTGTACAACCTGTAAGTGTAGTTAGTTCTGACCCTGATAGTGATGAAACTCGCGAAGATCCAATGACAGCGGCGAAATTACAGAACTCTGGCATTCTACATAATTTGGATTCCAAGTTGTGTCATCTCGAACCTGCTCGCCAGGAAGAACTTAGAACACTGCTCAGTCAATACGAACATTTGTTTCCTGATATTCCCACTCGGACTGATAAAATTTCACATGACGTCGATGTTGGAGATTCTAATCCAGTGAAACAGCACCCATATAGTTTGAATCTCATTAAACAAAACTACCCGAAAAAAGAAATTCAGTATTTATTGGACAATGACTTCATTGAACCAAGAAATTTTAACTGGAGTTCACCTTGTATCCTGGTTCCAAAGCCAGATGGCAGTTACAGAATGTGTACGGACTACAGAAAAGTGAACACATTGACCAAAACTGACACATTCCCTATTCCACGAATAGACGATTGCATTGATACAATGGGAAGTGTCAAGTTTGTGTCAAAGTTTGATCTTCTGAAAGGATTCTGCCAAGTTCCACTGACAGATCGGGCGAAGGAGATATCAGCATTTGTCACTTCGAAGGGTCTGTCCCAGTACAAAGTCATGCCTTTTCGAATGAAAAATTCTTCTGCCACGTTCCAGCGTCTCATCAACCGTGTTACTTCTGATTTGGAAGGATGTGAGTCATACATTGATGACGTCATTGTCTACAGCGATACATGGGAAGATCATCTACAGAGAATTCGCGCATTGTTCAATCGGCTGAGTGACGCCAAGCTGACTGTCAACCTTGGAAAAAGTGAATTTGGACATGCACGTGTGACATTCAACTCTTAAGAAAGAGGGTAACTTTTATTTGGACCGATAAATGTGAATCAGCTTTTGAGAACCTGAAAGCCATCCTCAAGAGTGCGCCAGTTCTTTCAGCACCAGATTTTAATTCACCTTTTAAACTGGCTGTAGATGCTAGTGATGTTGCTGCTGGTGTCGTTCTGTTTCAAGAAGATAAGAATGGAGTAGATCACCCTATTTGCTATTTTTCACGCAAATTTGACAAACCTCAGAGAAAATATTCTACAATTGAGAAAGAATGTTTGGCAATGATATTAGCTTTACAACATTTTGATGTTTATGTTACTTCTTCATCGTTGCCAATTACTGTATTTAGTGATCACAATCCTCTTGTTTTTATAAGTAAGATGAAGAACAAGAATCAAAGATTGTTGAAATGGAGTTTGGTGTTGCAAGAGTACAATATTGAAATTAGACATATTAAGGGTAAGGATAATTCTATTGCTGATTGTTTGTCACGCATATAATGTACATATGTTTGCCAACGTTACGATGTTATAACAATTTTGTCTTGCAACAATGTTTCGAATTGTTAAAAACTTCCCAAGTTTGAAACTTTTTTTAAGAGGGGGAGTGTCACGGTGTTGTTGTTGTTACACTGTGTCGTTGTTATTGCGCCATACTGTTATTCTGTGCGCCATGGATATTTCTAGAAATCGTGAGTTACAAATAAATATGTTGTCATAGCATTGTAATACCTATCGAAGTTTCTGGAGTAATAGTTGACTTGAGTTTGATTGGTTTGTGAGTCCAATGGAAATTTCCAGGCTTGTGTTTAGGTTTGTTCACTGCGTAATTACGGTCGTTGTCTAGGAAACGGAAGTTTCCAGAGCTGCTTGATAGACTATAAATATTGTGACTTTCGGGGATCGGGGAGAGATTTTCAAACTGGAATTTGGGTGCATTAGAGTCATACCTTTGATACGGATTACTGGACTGGTTTCCTGTGAACGGACTTTGGCTGCCTTTGGTTAGACATCTTCCCACAAGCGACAAATATTGCATGGACATACCGCGTGATCTCAGAGCAGTGTTAAATTACGGACTTGGATCACAGACTTGGAAGTTGGATGTGCACGTCAGCACAGACGGTTAAGGATACACTGGTATAGGCATTGAACAGTAAGACTGTACCAAGAATATTAGTTTGTTGTATTAGCCTTACTTATTTTGTATTTGATTTTAGTGTTGTTAATAAATATTTTTGATCATTGATTCTTGACTTCACAAACGTTTTCTGTTGCGTTTTTGCTGGAATTATATATAACGTAACACTGTGAATAATATATACCATGGTATAAAATGCCAAGCCTGCCATGATTCGTATTTACAGGATGCCTATAATTATGTTGTACCATGATAGCCGATAAAATCGCCAAGCCTATCACAATTCTTATCTAAAGGATGCCTGAAATAATATATACCATGGTACAAATTAATTTGGCCGTAAATCGTGAAATATGGCTTCCTGATTTTTTTCCATCAATGATGTGAGATTTTATAAAATTGGTGCCGAGCTTTACGCCCCTTTCCCTCTTTTGATTTAGCGGGAAATTTACACGGACGATGGCGGATCCCTCGAGGCTCGGGTCGCCAAACTCACCATCCAATTGCATGTGGCTGTGAGAGTACAGAACAGACATCGCGACTTAAGCTAGTAGAGGACGTTCATTTCTAAAGGTTGAATTTTTTTTATAATTTCAGTGTTTTTTCATCAGGTTAAGAGAAGATGATCCATGGAAAACATTAGTGGGTCACCGTACTCATTCAAAAAATATGGTAGCTAAATGCATGTACACTACTTTAAAGCCATAACGCTGAATACTTTCTTATTTTTCTTATTTTATGCTCAATAGATCAAACTTCCCAAGGTCAAATTTTCACCATTTTGCTATATATTACTAAACACATATAGTGCTTGTTGAATATGTAATAAAAACAGGGGGACTGGTCAGGTCAGTTTTTGGTCAGTCCTATCACAATATCGAACCACCAGTAAAATGCATAAATGGTTCTGGTGTGTCTTTTGTTGACTTTTATCCCATTTCTAGATGTCTGGGCACCTTTGTTTTGGAAAATTTGACAAATCACCATAAGATCAGGGAAATGAACGTCCTCCACTCCCTTAAACAGCAATTACAACGCATTTTTTTACTAGTTTAACCAGGAAATAGATGTAAACGTGTGTATATACACATGGCTGTGTAAACACTTTCCAGCCATGTCACCTCAGCGCACATTACAAAGAGTTGTGTTATGAGATAGAATTAGAGGATTGGATATGGTGACAGATGCAGTGTGTACTAAAGTTAACTCAGCTCATCCGATAGAATATACATGGTAGATAAATTACTGTATTAACACCATCTGGCCTGGGAGATTTAGTGTGTACCACAGAATGGAGAGGGGCAGAAAGTGCTCCCCCTTTATATTTTCGTTTAATTAAAGCCCACAGAGTGAGGATTTAAAAAATCAGTCCAATTCCCATTTGCTCACGTGACCATATGTCTACACATGTCACAAGTTTAATCATTGGTCAAATTTAATATTCTTGATAAGACATCGAGTTATTTACGACTCACGGCTAAAGTAATTTGTACCATGGTATATATTATTACCGACATCATGTAAATACGAATTGTGGCAGGCTTCGCGATTTTATACAATGGTATATATCATTTACAGGAAGCCTGTAAATACGAATTGTGGCAGGCTTGGTCATTTTATACCTTGGTATATATTGTTTACAGGCATCATGTAAATAAGACATCGAGTTATTTATGACTCACGGCGAAAATAATTTGTACCATGGTATAAAATAATTATAGGCATCCTGTAAATACGAAATATCGCAGGTTTGGCGATTTTATACCATGGTATATATTATTTACAGGCATCCGCTGTAAGTACGAATTGTGGCAGGCTTGGCGATTTTATACCTTGGTATATATTATTTACAGGCATCCTGTAAATACGAATTGTGGCAGAGTTGGCGATTTTATACCATGATGCAAAATATTTACAGGCATTCTATAATTATTTCATACGACGGTATAAAATGACGACTTGTGGCAGGGATGGCCAACCATAGAAATGATTCGGATGGACTGACTGACTGACTCATTACCGGACAATTTGCGACGGAGAGCCTACTTCGTAGGAATTTACACTGGCTACCGATGGATGAAAATCTACATAATGCTGTAAGTATAGGCTGGACAGGGAGATTACGAGCCACAGAATTATACCGAGTGCCATGTGTAAATGCACCCTCTAGACGATGGCTTGTATAGTCCGCGTTTCGTGAAACTCGCCGGTGATTCTTTTTACTACCCTTGTGTTGAGGGGAGTAGTAAAGAATAGCCGCCATAGTAACCCATGTGTGGAATGAGTCATGAATGAAATTTTCCTCAAATCCTCACAATTGCAACCGTTTTTGAAATATTCAATATTGGGAGCAGTAAAGAGTCATTCTGGGAGGATAAACGGTTGCAATTGTGAGGATTTGAGGAAAGTTTCATTCATGACTCGTTCCACACACGGGTAATACAATGGCTGTACATGGCGCCTATTCTTTACTACTCCCGTGTACGTGTACGTAATTATCGTCAGCATTATTATTAAAATGTACAGATGGCGCTGCTGACCTGTAAGAGCCGTCTGTATATTTTAAGTGTACAGTCGAATAAATCTATAGGCCTATAATCATCATTTAGTCTTGGAAGCTCGTCGATAAAAACTTAATCTACTTATCTACTCCAGCTTTCACGGGCGCTTCTTCCGACGTTCCATTGTTTCGTAGAATTGTTTATACTTCTGTTCACAGTCTGATCTTTTTCTTCTGTATTCAGTCTGACAATGTCAATTCGGAAATCTTTTTCTCGTCAGTCTCGCCAACCCTCTGTAGGCGAAGAGGTTGACGATAAGCCTTCTGTTAACGCTGAGACTTGGACAGATTCAGAACCATCAGTTGTATTTGTTGTATTTGAACCCACATTTTCAACATTTTATCGAGCATTAGACCCTGAAATTGCTTCCGCCGCCCCTGCTGGGTCACTGACTTTTTAAAGTTTTGCCCCTTATTACTATAAGATTAGACATCTACACTAATGACCGATTACCTCACATCTCTCGTTCAGTTGAACTAAGTTGTCTATCATAACTGAGAGGACAATGGAAGACTTATCAGTAAAACTTGAGTCTCTTGATCAAGAGACAGGATCATTGGTGCAAGATGATGGGATAACCTACCGGCATTCTGGAAATGTATCTGTGGAAGATGGAGATGTAAAATTGAAAACGGAACCAACAGCCCAGTATGAGGATGGAGAACAAGGTGGTGTTGAGTATGATCCATGCGAACAAGTACCGGTAAGCCAAGAAAAATATTTGTCAATCGGATTAAAAAGCAGAGCTAAAAAAACCGCTTCTCATCCCAATTATTGCTTATGTAGATCTGGCATCAACATCCCCATTTCCATGTTGTGAGAGATCTTCCCACGATTTAAGGATGTATGTTTGAAATGTCAATGTCAGGTCACGGCTGCGTGTGGAAGACAGGTTGATCTCGTGATATTATGAACACAGAAATATCTCTTTGAATTGATTGATATAACTAAATTCTAGTAATGTATAATCGAATATCACGGTTTCCAGAGAATAAAATATCGATCTGATGAAACAAGTTAAAGTATATCACAAAATGAGTTTTACATATTGCCACGTGCCACCCTTCGGGTTACACGGACTTAAATATTAAATATAAATAATGGGTTCAGTCGAGCACAGAAACTCAACTTGAAAACTCTTTGTCACACAACACACAAAGAACAATCAAAACAATATGTACAACGAAACAAAGTAATCTTTATTTAGGAAATACAGAGAAAAGTGTGATAAATTCGGTTGAATATATCGAATTGTATGAAATAGTAGCTGTTGTACATCTACTGTCAGTCCGGGTAGGCGAATCAATCCGGCACAGGCTTTGAATATAAATAGGTGACGCTCGGATGAAGAAATAGAAATCTGGTGAAGCACAATCTCGTACGACAATCAATCTTTGAAGTGCAATCTCGTACGACAATCAATCTTTGAATTGCAATCTCGTACGACAATCAATCTTGTAGAATTCAATCTTTGAAGTGCAATCTCGTACGACAATCAATCTTTGGAGTGCAATCTCGTACGACAATCAATCTTGTAGAATTCAATCTTTGAAGTGCAATCTCGTACGACAATCAATCTTGTAGAATTCAATCTTTGAAGTGCAATCTCGTACGGCAATCAATCTTTGGAGTGCAATCTCGTACGACAATCAATCTTGTAGAATTCAATCTTTGAGGTTTCACCAGATCCGGTGAAAGTTTTTAACAGATCCGGTGAAGTTTTACCAGATCCGGTGAAGTTCACCAAAACTATGAAAAATCAAGCTCTCGATAAATAAATTTATTGGAGAGTGTTGTCATACTTCCTTCCAATGTCAACACAGCAAACAGTGGTTCAACAAACCTCTGGAAACTGATTCGCCCAAATCTGGGTCGCCAGCGTTCATGAATATTCAATTAGCCATGTGCACGGAAAGTCCGTCTTCTCGGTCAAACAAGGTGTGTTTTACACAGAAAAAGGCCAACTTACTCTATTCATGGTCCACCAATGATATAAAAATATGTTAAAACCAACTACATTGTAGTTTAAGTTGCCAATTTTGAATTTAGTTCCCCGTCCTGAAGTTTCCCCTTGGATGGGAAATGGTCAAATGCGACGAGAAACGTTCTCCCGAACTATATATAGAAACGCCTGATGACGTAGAACCGTGACGTAATGTTTAGCGCGGTGCACGCCGGGAAACCGTGATGGCCGCTTGCAAAATTTGTCGTTACGGCGTGAGAGAACGATCTCGGATAAAAATTGGTGAAACTAGAGAACATTACTCGCTAATAGCGTCGTAGGGAATTAGTATCCGGTCAAGGCACACACAGGTATGTCATCTCAGACAATATTTATTGAAATAAACGCAGTCACGGCCACTTTTCCCCTGTAATTCTGTGTTGCTATCCGACACCGAATTCTTCGCTAAGGGGTCATCACCAAATTACAACAAACCAACAACAGTATTTCGTACGTTCGTAACAATATACTGTACACCAGAAGTCCATAAAACTAGAAGTGTCCAAAGATGTATACAGTATCATCGACGGCATATACCCATTAAGTATTTTAGCCCATCCAGTTAAAAACATTGCCACCTCGCGGGATTTGGTGAACTGCCAGGGGAGACAATTCTGGAATGTCAAGAAAGACTCGTACAGCCGTAAATGCAACTGCAGCCTCCCGAGTCAAACCACTGTAGGTGACGCAATGAATCATGGGACTTTTATGAGAGGCCGCGACACTATATTACTAAAAATTATCAAAGTCGCGGCTCTCCTATGTTAACTCCTTGTGGCGATGTTGGGTTGATTTATTTGTACTTACACGGAAGCAAAATATCTGTTGACTGTTAGTTACGAATACTGGTAACAATAATAATTAAATAATATATCCGTCTAGATCTATCAAGGAAGTCTATTCATATGCAAATAAGCACTCCGCTAACTTGTCAGATGCGGCATTCTATGGGTATTAGTTCTTCTAACACTCCTGATCAGATGAATACCTCCCGTCACAAAAAAAATATTTATTCAACGAAATGTAATTTATTTAATTGAACAGATAATAGAATTGGGGAATCCCAATCTGATTAAAACTCAGACTTAATAACCGCTCCTCTATCTAATTAATTAGCGACATGTCCGATATTAAATCTGAGTTTTAATCAAATTGGGGGAAGCCGAGCTGAATGAACTCGTCATCACGAGCGCAACAGCTTTCCTCTTTCTGGGTCCAGCTGTTGCATATAATGGGGCTTGTGCTTCTAAATCTGGGGCTCAATCATTTGCCTTTGTGGCCGGTTTGCAAGTTTCCTGATAGTGCTTATAATTTACGCCTGCGTATCACGCGATATTTCTGAAGTATTTTGAACGTCGGTTCTAAGAAAATCGAATGCCCATTGGTCGCCAGTGTTGGTTACGTCATATAGTGACTTCCCACGCTTACCACGTAAAATTGAGGCTTACGACGAGCGGGTCAGAACTTTCCTTTGAATTCGACCTGATTCAAACTTGTTGATCTATTGTGTAAACATAAAGCCATTCGTATCACCAAATGTCTAGTTCGGACGGACCTGATCTTCGATGCACAATAAAAGAAAAAGACATATATAAGTAATATCATGCCCATCCGTTAGGAGGTCATCAGGTTAGAAGTAAAGAGAATAACTGAATTTCCCCGTATTATCTCTCAGTTTATAATGTGTTTTCGACCTGGGTCCCCAGAATGATTTATTGCCTATACGATATCGAACTAATGTGTAAAAGTACAGGTAAACGATAAAATGTTGAACTCGATGTAGCACAACCGGTTTTGTGGGTCACCGTATCTTAGCGTACGACCAGACTGCGTGCACCAAATAATTCCCATGATTCCTCAGTTCAAATTTAGCTAATTCAGCTGCCGACAATTGCCCAATAATAACGACTGCAAACAGATCTGTGCAAAGTGGAAATTTTGGAGATTGTATTGCGCAGATTTGATATCTTAGGTCACATGAAGCGTTATTATAAGGCTGACGGTGGCCATTGCAGCCTACCTAGTCTAAGTGATCGTTGGGCACTTCTAGTTTTATGAGCATCTGTGTACACTTGTTGCCATCTTGCTGCAAAGTGAGACGGTCCAGACATGTGACCTTGATCTGCCGACAGCTAGGTCCTTCAACACAGAAGCCCGGTTCTTGGCCCAAATCTTCAATCAGCGACATGCAAAATAATGGAGCGTTATTTTTAGATCTGGTTTTAATATGATCTAACAGCTTTTGTATATAGTTCTAACGGCTCATAGTGGAGTATGCTTCCAAGTTATATTAAATTCACAAACTGTAATTAATTATGCTGGCAGATTGTTGAACATGTATTTAATAACTGAGCGTATTTAAGTTGAAATGTGTTGTTATAAAAATAAGACTGATGGGTTTTTTTTCCAATTCAGGCTTTTCTCAAGAAGTGTTCTGGTGACGAGCAGACACCTGTGGATGATTTGTTCTCTGGCATTCCATTTCCTGTGAACATGTACATGGTAAACTTCAAGACGGGAGAAAATACAATACTGCCCAACGAATCTGTAACAGTTTGCAATCTAGAAACGGACATTAAAGGAAGAATGGCACCTGAAAGAGTTATTAATGCTCGTGAAAAGCCATACAAATGCTTGTCCTGTCCATATAGCTGTCCGCAGAAAAGAAACCTAGAGAGACATGAAAGGAGACATACGGACACTAAACCATATTCATGTACATTCTGTCCATGTAGATGTAGAAACAAAGAGAGCCTTGACAGACATGAAAGAACACATACTGGCGAAAAACCGTTCAAATGCCCACTCTGTCCATATAGCTGTTCAAAGAAAGGGAGCCTAAAGGCACATGAAAGGATACATACTGGTGTAAAGCCATACAAGTGCTCCCTCTGTCCATATAGCTGTTCACACATATGGAACCTAAAGGCACATGAAAGGACACATACTAGTGTAAAGCCATACAAGTGCTCCCTTTGTCCATACAGCTGTGCGGATAAAGGGCACCTTAAGGAACATGAACGGATACATACCGGGGAAAAGCCATACAAATGCTCCCAGTGTTCATATAGCTGTTCACACAAATGGAACCTAAAGGCACATGAAATGACACATACTGGTGTAAAGGCATACAAGTGCTCCCTCTGCCCATACAGATGTTCACACATATGGAACCTAAAGGCACATGAAAGGACACATACTGTTGTAAAGCCATACAAGTGCTCCCTTTGTCCATACAGCTGTGCGGATAAAGGGCACCTTAAGGAACATGAACGGATACATACCGGGGAAAAGCCATACAAATGCTCCCAGTGTTCATATAGCTGTTCACTCAAATGGAATCTAAAGGCACATGAAAGGACACATACTGGTGAAAAGGCATACAAGTGCTCCCTCTGCCCATACAGCTGTGTAGGTAAAGCGCGCCTTAAGGAACATGAACGGACACATACTGGGGAAAAGCCATACAAATGCTCAGACTGTCCATATAGCTGTTCACACAAAAAGAGCCTAAAGGCACATGAAAGTACACATACTGGTGTAAAGCCATGCAAGTGCTCCCTCTGCCCATTTAGCTGTTCGCACAAATGGAACATGAAGGCACATGAAAGGACACATACTGGTGAAAAGCCATGCAAATGCTCCCACTGTCCATTTCGCTGTTCACACAAAGGGAGCCTAAAGGCACATGAAAGAACACATACTGGTGAAAAGCCAATAAAATGCTTCCACTGTCCATATAGCTGTTCACAAAAAGGGAGCCTAAAGGCGCATGAAAGGACACATACTGGGGAAAAGCCATACAAATGCTTACAATGTCCATATAGCTATTCACGCAAAGAATACCTGGAGAAACATGAAAGGACACATACTGGTGAAAAGCCATACTAGTGCTCCATCTGTCCATACAGCTGTGCGGATAAAGCGCACCTTAAGGAACATGAACGGACACATACTGGGGAAAAGCCATACAAATGCTCCCACTGTCCATTTAGCTATTCACAGAAAGGAAAACTATAGGAACATGAAAGGACACATACTGCCGAAAAACCATACAAATGCTCATTCTGTCCATATGGCTGTGCACATAATGGGAACATAAAGGAACATGAAAGGACACATACTGTTGAAAAGCCATATAAATGTTCACTCTGTCCATATAGCTGTTCACAGCAAGGGAACCTAAAGGCACATGAAAGGACGCATACTGGGGAAAAGCCATACAAATGCTCCCAATGTCCATTTAGCAATTCACGCAAAGAATACCTAGAGAAACATTAAAGGACACATACTGGTGAAAAGCCATACTAGTCATCCCGCTGTCCATATAGCTGTTCAAATATCAGCAACCTAGAGGAACATGAAATAACACATAATAGTTAATAGCCATAGATTCTTGGTATGTGATTTAGAATAGGTCAACCAGAAGACAATTCTGTGAAGTCATGTGACGCAGTCAGTATGTCGGCACCTCTTCCCACTTCCCTTATATGTGTTGTAACACAACTGTTCACGCTTTCCATATAGCTGTTCCCGCAAAGGGTACCTAAAGCCACATGAAAGAACACATACGGATGAAAAGCCATACAAGTGCTTCCTCTGTCCATGTAGCTGTTCAAATATCAGCAACCTAGAGGAACATGAAATAACACATAATAGTTAATAGCCATAGCAATAGTTACTCTGTCCATATACCTTGGCATAGTCTTCTTTTGTCTTTTTCACATACATTTTAGTAACGATTGTTTAATATGTTTGTAATGGAACACCTTTAACGACTAATAAATGTTTTCAAATATGGCATTACATTAGAGTGAAGTATTATTGTGGCTCAAAGTGTCCAAGTTCATACAAAAAATGCATACTGAAATATATACGATAATGTCAAAAACAGATGGGAAGCCCAATTGCCAATGTCCGACGACTGCTTCTCGTCATTTTAGACACGGTACAACGTCTTGTTTAACCGTAGCCGAGAGCCATGTGCGCGCCGCATTTTAACCTCAGTGTAGCCGGAGTATATCTGACAGTGGGATGTCTACAGTCTGATGCAATGTGAATAACTCCTGTTATGCAGTATCACGGATTACGGAATTCACGTGCTTAATCTCTCATAAGCCGATTGATATGCAAATAAGTTTTGGAAAAAAAAATATATATGTAAGACTGGGATGTCCCTCGGATATCCGTCTGGAGAGACGGTCTTATGGTTTAGTGTGAGCTCGGTGCCTTTGGGACATAAATCATCAATACCACATACCCCTATACCCAAGGAATAAACACAACAACCAAATTTGTGTATAAATGATGAATGGGATTTAATGGAATCAGGAACTAAAGATGACCATAACCTGTGTAAAATGCAAATGGGCAGGTCAATTCTTAGCTAATTTCTTAGCTACGCAGATACACTGAGATCTGAGTATATATGTATATATATAACTGCCTTTATGTGTGTCAAATATTATATTGTTAAAAATCTATAACGAACTCAACTGATCTGATTTTTAGCTAACAATATATATATATATATATAGAACTCATGTTCGAAACTGCAGCAGTAGGAATATAATGACGTAGTCAACTAAGAAGGCGACTTGTTATTTTTTCACTCTATACTCTCCACATCTATAATAGCTTAAATTTGGCACGCATCGTATATACCTTGGAAGTGAATGACGTACCTCTGACTATATATGATATCTCCCTTTGACGTCGCTAAACAACGAATGCCAACGAGACATCACAATCGCCTGACGTGCCAGGCAGTCACATTGTCGTGTAACATTGATACTCACAAAGTAGACTTGTTCCAGATTCTCATCTATCGCGATGGCTTCACGCAGAGAAAGGGAGACAAGGTATGGTTATTTCCGTATCTTTCAAATTATTTATGGCCTCAGTCTACTGGTGGTATGGGGCAGACATGTACCGTAATACTTGGGGAGTCTAAAATTATGTGATCGTTGTTTACAACTTTTAATGGGTTTTATTTGACAATCACCCGTGCTCACTGAGGGCATCAGCATTTCAGGAATAATAATAATTTGGAAGATATATCTCGAATCACAGAAATAAATGACGGGCGTCGTACAAACTGCATGAGAACTGTATCTGGGGAATGCTATACGACAACCTCAGAAATATACATGGGCCTGGGGAATGAAGGAATACAAACCGATAACTATATTACATGTTTTTGGATACTATATCTGAGAATATACAACACGGGAAATTAACACAATCTGAGAACAAAATGGGAATGAATAAAAATATAATAGCTTCATAGCTAATGTTCTTTTGGTAATCCGACTCTGGCTGATTCTCCACTCTGCACCTGCGGCACTGGCGTGCAAACCCTCGAGCATGTGATCTTTGCCTGTGAACAGCTTTCACAACATCGCGAAATTCTCCTGAACCAGGTGGAATCCATCTATGCCAAACATAACACTCCAGTCTGGGAGCGGCAAATAGACCTGGACTCCATGTTAGTTCCCAGCCATAGTGGATTGACTACACGATATGCCATTTGCTGACTTTCTCTTGCACATTGAAAAGATCTAACTTTCCAATGCAGCAAACAAACGGACTACAAGCCATTATATATATACAAAAAACTGAAAGCAACAAAAAAATTGTTTTTCTTTTTCCAATGCAGCAAACTAACGGACTACAAGCCATCTTTATATATATACAAAAAACGGAAAGCAACAAAAAAATTGTTTTTTCTTTTTTCAACTTTCTTTTACTTTGTGTCGGGCTGAAGATCGAAATAGCAGTCAACTAAGTGACAATTTTTTCACCAAGTGAAAGTAGTAGGCTATGCAATCGCTATGCAATCGTGACATTATCTTTGGCGCGCAATAGGCCAATTTCAAGACAACATCATCATCATCATCCGACTTTAAATACAATTTCTTACTGAAAACTGTATTACCAAGGGAATAGTATACAATCTGAGAAATATATACTGATTGGGGGAATACAAACTGCTAACTGATTAACTGGGAAATGGGATAATACAATCTAAGAACTATAGGTACATATTATGCGGAAGGGAAAGGGGATATTAGAATTTGAGAACTACCGTTATACTTCCCGTGAAATAAATAATACAATCTGATATCCATATTACCTGGGGAATGAGATAATGCAGTCTGACAACCATATTACCTGGGGAATGGTATACTACAATATGATAACCATATTACCTGGGGAATGGGATAATACAATCTGATAACCATATTTCTGGGGAATGGGATAATACAATCTGATAACCATATTACCTGGAGAATGGGATAATACAATCTGATAACCATATTACCGAGGGAATGGGATAATACAATCTGATAACCATATTATAGAGGGAATAGGATAATAAATCTGATAACCATGTTACCTGGGAAATGGGATAATACAATAACCATACTACCGGGGGAATGGGACAAAACAATCTGATAACCATATTACCTGGGAATTGAATTTGAACATTGACGGATCACGGTTTGAAAGGTAGTCGTTATTGAAAATATATTTTCTGCGCCTTTTCGCTTAGGCTGTCAAGTTTCAAATGAAGTATAATACCTCCGAAAATATTGCAGATGTTTCTTTGCGCCTGCGGTATATAATCTTTGGAAATGTCGGGGGCGGAATCACAGTGAAAGTCCTCCGCTTTGACTAGTGTTACTTGTCTACTTGTCTTTTTTTTTTGCTGCTTTTTTTTCGATCTGATTATTCTAACATGCCATTTCTTATTAACGTATAGTACCCAAGGATGATTACGCTTGATCTTGGTGAGGAAAGAATGGGTCACCATGCGGGTTAAATCTAGTCCATGACGGAATCAATAAAAAATCATGACGGAATCACGAGTGCGCATTTTAAATCTTCTCCATAAAAGAGTTTTATTAATTGCATATTCTCTCCAAAAAAATATTCTGAGGATGAATTTATCACTTCTAATTATAAACGTACTTTTCTGAGCAGTTATTTTGTTCAATGTACCGTATTATTCCTGTCAAATACAGGTCTTTGCTACAGATGTTTCTAACTGGTGTGCTTCCAGTAAAATGCAATCTTTCTTGAAAATTTCGAATTTCCCGAGTACATTAGGTTTATAAATTGTTGAAAAAATCAGTCTTGTGTTGTATTGGTGCATGTGTTCCCGGAGTTCAAGGAAGCCAATAGGAAAAACAGAATGCCAATGGCCTACGAAAATATCATATGTGGTGCAAATTTTCTGCGAAAATGTCCTCTGTTTGGCGATGGGCACTTTTACGTAATTCATGTTTGTTATGTTGGGACTGAGCATAAACTAATTTAAGGTGTTTCATACACGAACAATGCAAAATAAAATCAAGAATATAGCCTCGTTAGCATTGTAAGCAGTGCAAGTTGTTGATAAAATACTTGTTGCGTAGATATTTTGTAGATGAAACATGAAGCAACACTGTAAATGGGAAATTACTGTCCTAACTTTATGCCACAGGGCTTAACTGATAAAACAAGATTGCTGAATGGTAAAAAAAAAAAAAAAAAAAAAATCCTACGTGCATTTTTATAGATAGGGCTATTTGTATTTTCCTATACAAATCCAGTGAAGATGGATATCTTTCACTGTCATTAGTCGTAGCTATTATCCACAGAGAGAAGATCGTTTATAATAGCGTAAATTTGGTGAATTAGAAGGAAGGAGTTTTGACGCCACTCGTATCTTCTCGGAGATAGGCCGTAAAAATAAAAATAAATCCTCCCATGAGATTTACTAATGGGACAGACGCATCGTATACCTTGGAACAGAATGACGTACCTCTGACTCTATAAGTTATCTCCCTTTAGCGTCGCGAAACAACGTTGCCAACGAGACGTCACAATTGGCTGACATGCCAGACAGGCACATTGTCGTGTAACATTGATACTCGCAAAGTAGACTTAATTATCCTAGATTCTCATCTATCGCGATGGCTGCAAGAAGAGAAAGGGAGACGAGGTATCGTTATTTACGTATCTTTCAAAATATTTATAGCATTAACTTACCAGTAGGGCAGACCTGTACCTAGCTCGGGTATAGCCTTGTTCCATGTTACGTGAGAACAAGGCTATACCGGAGCTAACCTGTACCTTAATTATTGGAGAGTCTTTATGTGAGCGTTGTTTGCAACTTTCAATGTGTTTTATTTGACAATCTCCGTGTCCATTGAGGGCATCAGTATTTCAGGTATATAAAAATGAAATAATTTGGAAGATATATGTCGAATCACAGAAATACATGACCGGCGTCGTACAAGCTGGGAACTATATATCTGGGGAATGCGATACTACAATCTCAGGGATATATTACCGGGGGAATGAAGGAATACAATCTGATAACTATATACATGCATGAGAATGGGAAACTATATCTGAGATTATATTACACGGGAAATCTGAGAACACAATCTGCGAACAAAATGGAAATGGATGAAAATATAATAGCTTCATAGCTAATGTTCCTTATTTCTTGCAATGTAATAATACAGTCTGATGACCATAATACCCGGGGAATGGGATAATACAATCTGATGACCATATTATCTGAGGAATGTGATAATACCATCCGGTAACCATATTGCCCAGGGAATGGGATAATACAGTCTGAAAACCGTATTACACGGGAAACAGGATAATACAATCTGATAACTATATTGCCTGGGGAATAGAATAATGCACACTGTCAAAAATACCCTACTTATTTAAGATAATGCCCTAAAATTTTCTTGAAATAAGATAATTTTACTCAAAATAAGTTAAATTTTAAGAATTTTTTTAGATTTTTTTCTTGTTTAAGTAGAATATACTTACCCCACTCCAAAATTTACTTAAACAAGAAAACAAAATCTTAAAATTGAAGAATATTTCTTCAAAAATTTTGTTTTAAGAAAAATTCTTTTATTTTTAAGATTTTTTCTCTTGTTTAAGGAAACTTGAAGTGGTCTAAGTATATTTTACTTAAACAAGAAAAAAAAAATCTTAAAATTTTCTTAAAATTTAACTTATTTTGAGTAAAATTATCTTATTTGAAGAAGATTTTAGGGCATTATCTTAAATAAGTAGGATGTTTTTGGCAGTGCAGTCTGATAACCATATTACCCATGGAATGGGAACAAAACAGGAATGGATAAAATTTGATAGCTTCATTGCTAATGTTCCTTATTTCCCATGTAATCCGACGTTAAATAAAATTTCTTGTTATCGGATAATACAATCTGATAACCATATTACCTGGGGAATGGGATAATACAATCTGATAACCATATTACCCGGGGAATTGGATAATACAATCTGATAACCATATTACCTAGGAATTGGATAATACAGTCTGATAACCGTATTACCCGGGGAACGGGATAATACAATCTGATAACCATATTACCTGGAGAATGGGATAATACAATCTGATAACCAAATTACCCAGGGAATGGGGTGATACAGTCTGATAACCATATTACCTGGGGAATGGGATAATACAATCTGATGACCATATTACACGGGGAATGAGATAATACAATCCGATAACCATATTACCCGGGGAATGGGATAATACAATCTGATAACCATATTACACGGGGAATGAGATACTGCAGTAGTAGGTAGCACGCATTGAAGGGCCAATTGGGTTCAGTGCGCATGCGCAGAAATAATTTTGTGGGCGTGGCTATGTGTGTGCGCATGCGTGAGTTTATGTTAATGAGTTTTATGCAAATGAGGTCATTGGGTGCATTGGTACTATTCAAGATGGCGGCTTGTTTTTTCTGAGAACTATATATATTACCTAGAGAATGGGATAATATAATCAGATAACCATATTACCCGCATCCTTCATACTGTAGGTCTGTATACACTCCGTACTCGATGATGATTACCTGCGCTATGGGATAATAAACACCTCAACTGAATTCCTCCCAAAAATGTAGCCCCATATTTTCCAAGATATTTGCTTCATCGCGATGAAACTTCTTACACATCACCGGGCTGACCAAGCCGATATTGAGTAGCAGTGATTATTACGTGGGTTGTTTCATGTCTGATTGAGCATGCTCAAAGTTCAAGTCAGGCGCATTTCAGAAGTTGCAAGAAAATTTTTATCACGATTTTTTTTGCAGGCAAACGGCCACTTAATTAAAAAGTTAAAACGTTAATAAGGTGTCTGATCAGTCAACAATGGTTTATATCGCGTCTCTCCAGGCCCGTAGCCAAAAGGGGTTTTCTGAGTTCGGGTGAACCTCCCCTTTCGGAAATTTTATATATTTTTCTCATATAAATGCCCTTTTCAAACACTGAAGCGAACCCCCTATTTGCCGCTTTTCCCATACAGCGAGCCCTTTTGGAGTGAAGGCGAACCATATCTCAGCAAATCCTGGCTACGGCCCTGCTCTGATGTTGATAAGGAGGTTGAAGTGTTTATAACCTAAGAATTATATATTACTTAACAATGGGATAATACAATCAGATAACCACAATACCCGGGGAATGGGATCATACAATCAGAGAACTTATAGGTGTCCATTATGGGAAAGGGGACCCGGGGAATGGGAAAATTTGAGAAAATTTCAGAATCATCTATATGATGGGACTACGTGATCGAAGGACGTGAGAATGGCCATGGAGCGGAAGGGGGGGGGGGGAGTGGGGGTGCTCAGCCAGAGCAGAGCCAGTAAGTTTTTTTTAAATTAACAGCAGAAGTGTACGCTAATACTATTCAGCTTGTATCACTGACGTCCCTACTCTTCTTGTTCCCCCCGCTGATTCACATCGCCAAGTTCGCGCCTCTTGGCCGTAAGGGGGCGCTTTATCTGGTTATCCAATCGCCGTACCGTAATAGCTCGGAGATAACCAGATTCCTCATACTAACCTCGATTGGCTAACTACCTCACGCGATCGATCGAAATTACGTCATGCCTTCACGATGCCCATATTTTGACGGCGACACACCCTCTAACGGCATCTTTCAAAGGAACTTTTCGCTGTCTTTATTAACAGTCAACATTCAATTCAAAATCTGAAACAATTGAACGGTGTTTTAACGTTACCATTCTAAGCAGCCTGATCTTCTTATATACTCATGACGATCAAGCGTGGTTTTATCAGTGGGATATTAACAACATTTGCAGGAGTTTATTTGTTATGTATTTGAAGGTATCAGTGAACAAATGTTTGCAATCAGTTGACGAACCTTACTTAAAAGTGGAGGAAGTTATCCAAAAATCTGTTCACTCTTAACTCAGAAATTAACGTAATTAGAGCTGTTTGCCGTCCGTTTATTGTTAGGTTTGCCGTTAACGACATATGAACGTTTGAAAAGGGAGACAACTCATATTGCCAAGACTCTTCTGTAAGAGTGATATTCATTGGTCATTGATGGTTGGTCTATGCAAGAGCGCCCCCTTACGGCCAAGAGGCGCGAACTTAGCGATGTGAATCAGCGGGGGAACAAGGAGAGTATAGGGACGTCAGTGATACAAGCTTTTTATCAGCGTAGCAGAAGTGGTGCTCACAGAAAGGTTCGGTTTCTATAGAGACCATCGATTTATTGATAATACAATCTGAGAGGTATACAAGCGTCTAGTCCGTCATTCATTATTCAGCCGTCGTCCATTAAAGAATTCCCGCGTCCACAATCCAAAGACCTGGTCCATATAACAGAATTATCGCCAACTTAAAAAAACAAATCATAGAATACATTGAAATAGGCAATAGTTTCCTGCGAGACAGAAGCGGTCAACAGTTTTCAATGATACCGGATAGACACCATGATTTTCCATATATCAAGTCACCTGTAGAGAATGGGATAACATACCAATTTTACAATCCTATAGCTATCACAGCGCAAGATGTAATATCATAGAATCGTCATTTAATGCTATATTATGCAAATGTGTATATCTGTTGTTTTGTGCTTTAATTTCTTCAGATCGTGGCAAGAAGTGACCAAGTTTGCCGCGAAACGCTCAGAGATCAGCATGGTAATGATGAACGAGCTGGAGAAACTGTACAATGAAATGGAGAAAATAACCATGATGGTTGAAGGTGAGCATGCGATTGACGGTTAAGAATGTCCGGCGCCTAATAGTGTCCGGCTCCTATCTTCTAACCCAGCTAGGACAGTTTTCTCCACATTTAAAATTAAGGACGGACAGTTATTCCAAAGGCAAAGGATATGAGAAGGGACAGTAAATCCCAGGATATTCTTAGCCATCACACCGGTATAGTTACGCAGTCACGTCTTCGTGATTCGACTGACAAAGCCTTATACTCTCGGAACAAAACTTGGAGTAAGGCCTGGTACACACGAGCCAGCTATTCTGGACAAGCGAGA